>PVIY010026151.1:0-35762 GCA_004026745.1 Myrmecophaga tridactyla
ATCCATATTTAAGTGAATATCTTACTCTCACAGACTATTCTTAGTAGTATTCTGTTAAACATAGGTAACAGCTTACTGCATTATTATTTCCAGAGAGATAAGGCAAATAATTGTACATCACACCACCTTGCATTGTCCATATGTTGATAATGATCACCTAACAATTTTTTATTTTGGGGGTGGTGCACGGTCCGGGGTTCATATGCCTAAGAATGTCCCAGAGATTTGTCTAAATACAGACTCTTGGATTCCCTTTCCCAGGGATTCTGCTTCACAGGCAGCTTCACAGGCTGCACAATATTGTGGTTAAGAACCTGGATTCAGGAGACAGACAAGACTGCCACTTTACAACCTATGAAACTTCGCATCTCAGTTCCCACGTTTGTAAAATGAGGATAATAATTCCTACTGCATAACACCGGAGATAACATTCAGTAAACTATTTCTGTTGACAAGGACTTGTGTTTTACTGTCACACATCTCCACCCAGATTGACCCTGGAGTTTGCCTCATTTGCACAATGAGACTGGTTTCACCTGTTTGCAACTGTTAAACTATTAGTCATCGGTGCAGAGGTTGCTTAAACTTAGTTTCCCAGCAGTTCGTCTTATACACATTTTTATTTTATTCCATGATAGAAATAGCAAGGCAACACACCTGCTGTATGTCGTCAAAGGAGAAAAAAAATTGAAAACAATTTGGAGTTGAGATAAGGCTGTTACATGAGGGAGAACTGAAATCTGAGTCTTTGATCTTTTAAAAAAGAAAAATGCATAAATGGAGTGGAGGTTAGAGGGGAGGTTAGTGTGGAAGGGACGAGATTGGGATGGGTTTCTAATGCTTAAGGCTTGAGTATTTTAGAAAAAACAAAAAATAAAATAAAAACAATGAATAATTGTCCCATTGGGACATACTTATACTAAAATTAATTCATCGTTTATGTGAAATTCAAATTTAACTGGGCATCCTGTATTTTATCTGGCAATCCTACTTGAGTAGTGCCTTTTAATCTCAGTTTGAATAAAAAGTCCTTTTAGAAAACAGATGTCTTCTGGAAACTGGGTCAGGGATTCAACAGCATAAATACTTGCTAATTATGCTGCGCCATGTGATGGGATTATATATTTATTTAATATAAATAAACTAGCCATAGTAATGACAGAAACTTAGCTATTCTGATTTTAAAACCCCATTTATTTTAGTTAACTACTTGATATGAGCATGGATAAACTAAATATGAACAACATTGATTCTTATGGACAAAAAACATCCATTTATTCATTCATTTACTCATTTGCCATTCATCTGTGGAAAAGCTTCCTGGTAGATATATTTTATTGTTTTATTTTTGTGAACAAAGTAATTACCATGTATGGGCTCCCTGACCCAGTTTCTTAAATAATTCTTCGTGGTGATCATTTACATTTAAAGAGCTAATGGACTCAGCCAAAAACAAAACAAACCGCAAAAGAGAAAGCAGACTTTCTACCACCTTGCTATTAGCACTTGTGACAATCTGTCCAATACCAATTTGTCGAATATGGCAATAAACTAGCACAATAAATAAACACAGAGATTGAAACAATATAGGCTGAGAGTTGGGTTCCAGGATTGCAGTGGGAGGAGAGAAGGGAGAAATAGCATGAAGAGGAAGCATAGTAAGCAAGAGAAGTTCACGTGTCTGACTCTGAGCTGAGAGATTAAGGCAAAGGTTCGGAAAAGATGAGAGAAGGTCAGGGAAGGAGGTCTGAGCTGTCCTTCCTTGGGAAAGGGGAGGATGGCAGAGAGATAAGTGGACAAGTGTGAGGATAATGAGTTTATGGATGGCCCAATATTTGAAGGACTGCCACATGAAAGGAAATTTAACTTATTTTGTCTAGTTCAGAGGACAAAACCAAGGCCAATGAATGGACTTGATAAGAAAGCTAATTTTGACACCATTTAGGAAAGAGCTTTCTAAGCACTGGAACTGACTAATGAGGGAATAGACCATCCCTGGAAATGGGAAGCAGAGGCAGGCTGCCTGGTGGCCAGGCCTTGGGTGGACTGGAGAACCCTACCGTGGGTGAGGGGTGGACTAGATGATCTCCACTTGTCGTATATGTTTCAATTCAAGTGTGACAGCAGGGATCTTGTCTCTTTTATTAATTGCTACATGCTCAGTGCCTATAACAGAGCTTGGCACACAGTATGGAAAATCTGCAGGGTCATAGGAGAGTGCTTTGTAGAAGAGGTGGTATTTATTTGGGGTGCTGAAATCAAACCAACACATAATGAGCATCTACATTTGGAGAGGAGAAGTGTACGGTACTATATTTTGTGAGAGTAATGTTTCTCTAGTTTTTCCATCTCCCCCCACCCCAATCCCAGTATTTTCAGTCCCTTCAAATTCCTCCCCAGCTAGTTCTTGGAACCCCCAGGGCATGTCCTACATGTGTAGGACTCTTGGCTATGAGAGGGTATTTGCCTTCACTACTTTTTTTGTCCTCTGCCTTGCTCTTTCGTCTCCTGCTTTGTCATGCTGTGGCAGTGTCCTTATGTTTCTATCAGCCACAGCTTCCTTACACCCTGCCAAAGGCACACATGCTGCCGCTGGCGACTGCCAAATATGTCCTGCCCACTGTCAGTGACACTGCACTCAGAACACATCTGCTGAAAACAAACCCCACATAAACACAGTGCTGAGGAAGGAAATGAAAACCTTCAGAGAGAACACGCAGGGTCGGTTGACAGCAGCAAGAGCAGGAGAAACAACTAGAGGGAGGTAGTAAGTCACCACCACAGCACAGCCCAGGTGGTCTGGCTCCGGGGAAGAGTGAGTAGAGCTACTGCATTGCATGAAGGGAAAGAGCCTGGTCTCTGGAGCATGAATAACTGGGATTCATTCCTTTACCTCTCTATGCCTTTGTTTCTCCATTTGCAAAGCAGGGATAATGATGATAGTATATCTCTTCCAAGGCGGCTGCGAAGGCCAAGTGAGCGAACCCAGGCAGTGCTCAGAACTCTAACCATTATTACTAGAGCAATTGCTGTGCTCTGAAGACACTTCATCACTAGAGGGTCACTGTCCCTGATACCTTGCTCCCCACTATAGCCTTACAATGAACCCCAACATCTGAGATAAGAGGCAACAAAAGCAGCCTGATTACAACTACAGATTTGAATCATCAGGTGACTATAACTCAGACTCTTGAATTGGACTTTTCACCACTCTGATTTGAGAAGCAATAGGAGAGATTCAAATGAACAAATGTTAGTACAAACAGTTGTCAAGTACTGCCCGCACGGAGCCAGCTGCTGTCTTGGGGAAACAAGGCAAAACTCACTAACTGCTTATGTTTTCATCAAGTTTTCAGCAAAAGAAATGACACTAATCCTAAATTTATAGATTGGGAGCAAATTGCTTTCTGGTCTTGGTGTTTACGGATTATTCATTTATTAGCAAAAAGAAATTTTTTTTAACTTCACAAGAGAGTTAAACAATTAAAAAATTGTTAACCCTGAGTAGAGTCCACATTTGGGCTGACACTGGCTTTTCAATATCTACGTGGTTCTCAAAGAGGGACGTTTCACTCCAAATGTTTGGGAAGAAATAGCTTTTCACAATTACATTTTGAAATTGTTTTGAAAGTATCTACAGTAGATCAAAGGAAAAAATATCTGTTGGCTGATTGAAATTTGAGTCCAGGATTTGAGAGGTTAGGGCTAGAGAGAAACAAACCTGGAAGTCATTAGCCTACAAGTGATAATGAAAGTAGATGGGAAGCAGAATTGTATAAAATGAGAAGAGAAGAGGACAGAGGTTAGTATCTAGGTCCTTTTTCCAAAGATGCACTAGCATCAGATTTACCTGGGGAATTTGTTGTCCCCTGGCCCCAGCTTGGACCTTTTGAACCTAAACAGTTGCAGCAAGGAAGATTGCAGGGGTTTGCATTTTTTTAAAAAAAGCATCCCAGGTGGTCTTTATGCAAACAAAAGTTTGAGCCCCACAGGACTGTATATATATATATATATATATGCCGAGAAGAATGCCAAAAAAGGAGGCATATAGGTTGAAGCAGCGGCTTTTTCCTTGGCTTGGTGACTGCAGTTCCTCGGAAGGCGAGGCTCAGTGGTGGTAGCAGATTCAGAAGTGCTGCAAAGTGAGAGGAAAAAGAGTGTGGCTCACTTAAAGTCGAATGCTGGTGGACCCGTCACGAAGTTGTCCTCTGTCCAGTCTGGCCTTCGAAATGTCAGGCCAGGGACCCCTCTGTGTCATCTGCTGCTGGGGCGAGAAAGCCGCTAGAATACATGTCAGAACCCAAGCACTGTGAGAGACTGGGGGGGTACCAGGAAGCCACAGGCTCTGGCCCCAAAGTTGCCTTTCCAGAGACCCACGAAGGGGATTGTCCTGGGCTTGACTTTCCAGATTAGGCCCACAGGTGCGCTCCGAGAGACCCGTGAGGCACACTTAGAGAGTTTATTAGAAGAAGATGACCCGTGTGAACCATCTGAAAGAATCACTCTCATGCCCTGAGGCCTCCAGCTGCACCTTAGGGGCGGTGAGGAGTCAATCAAAACAGCTCCAGCAGTTGTCAACTTAAACCTCTTCTAGCGGCGCTGTGCAGCCAATCTCATAAAATGCTTGATTTGTAACTCGTGCCTATTTTGTAAGGAACTCTTTTGATAATATATGGCATTTTCACTCAAGTCATTCCAACGTTCACTCCAGACGCATTTGAAGGAGTGACTCTTGCAGAGCTTGCTGCTTGGGAGTGACAGGTCGCTAATATGCAGGGATAGGGATGTTTCTTTCCACCGTGCATGCTGCTGTCGGGACGGGACTTGTGCATGGCTGCGAAGAATTGCTATAAATGTATGTAGAGTCATTTTGCAATAAGACTGTTTATAGTTTGAGTCCAGCGTTTAACAATTGGCGCTAAGTCCAACCATGCATCACTGGGATAGAATGTGTGTGTTCTCTTTGCCTCCCTAAGGGAGGCAAAAATAAATCTTAACTGAAGTGTAACTTATACTTTCCTGTGGGGGAGTAGGGGAGAAAGCCCCAGCAGCTTTAATATCAGCATTTATACTAGCTAGTTTCTGGAATGTGACGTCAGATCTTAAAAATTTTTCTCTTCACAGAGGAACACTCAAGAGGCATGATCAATCATGATCGGAGCAGGGAGGGAGGTAAGGGATGCGTATGAATGCAAACATAAATGTTTACAGTTTAACTTTACTTTTTCCTTAGTATACTTACTCATTTTAGACACTCCCAAGATCACAGAAATATAATGTCATCCTCTGTAGACAAGCAGTGTTAACAGCTTAAATAGCCTTGAAAAATTTAGATACACAATCACACAGATGAACAAGAAACTACTTTCCATAAAAGGAGAGGGACCATACGAATACTTGGGAAACACATTCCCCATGGGAGGGATGAGATAAATGCTTGTAATGGGATGTGTTAACTGTCCTCAGAGGCAAGACCCAAATAGTTCACAGCAGCAGCGTTAGAGCTCACCCTCGTGTGCAAACCAGGAGCCAAGAGATTTGCCAAGCTCGTGATGCAGGCACATCTGTCCCTTCTTTAAATCCGATTTTCTTGCCATCTGTTGCTTTACTCCAGCCTTGGCTGTAAACACAGTTTACGCGGAGCAACTCATTGTGTTATCGAGGCAGCTTTCCTTGATCCTCTAAAGCAAAGGCAGTTCTGGAGTGAAACATGGGGAGGGGGTGCTCATTATTATCCATTTCCGCAGGAAATATAAATTGGGAGAGTTGAAAGTAATTTTAGAAATTGGATTTTACCTTCATTTGGCAAACATGGCACAACATGAATCTCTTATTTTGAAAATTTTGTAAGGAAACATATAAATGTATTAGGATTACTTAGCTCATAGGAAAGAATTGGCCCTACCCTCCTGGACAGCAGGGACACTGTGAGTGGGGCATTTCCCTATCGCTGCCATAAACTGGTCCAGGAGAAACAGACACACAGCAGCTGCCAAAGTTTTGGTTCGCTGGGAGAGAACTCACTGCCTCCAAGGGGACCGTTTGACATCGGAGTGGGAGTGAAGGGGAGGAGTCAGGGATGACCTAAAGCTGTGCACTGAGAAAGTGAGACTGATGCTCTGAGAACATGTTAGAATAACTGGCCATCTGCCAGCGGTGGGCGGGACCGGCCAACCTCCGGCCCCCAGCTTGATGTTTACAGCTGTATCATACTTTGAATGCACTCTTCCTGTGAGAAGCTTGGAGCACTACATATCTTTGAGCGGATTCAGTTAATCCTTTTACTGTCCCAAGAGTAATCAGAGAAGCAGAGAGGAGCAATCGGGAAAAAAATTCCGCATCGAAAGGGGTTACTGCCATGGCAAAGAAGAAAAGAACTTTGCTAGGCAGCAACAAAAAATGTAAACCTTGTGATTCTTCTCCACCAATTCTCAGAGTCCAGGCAGCTGCAGAAGTGGCGCAGAATTTGCTCAAAGACTATTAATTCTGATCACTGCTAAGGTCATTAAAAGTCTTGTGGGGAGGGGAGATTGAGCAAATAAGAAAATACTCTGAGGAGGATGGGAATCAGTTTTGTGGCTGTCAGGAGGGAATTACAAATACGGAAAGGGGAGAGGCTAGAATAACCCTGTGTTGGTAGACTGGAAGTGGATGCAACAATGAGAACTCATAACTTTATACAGACATAGATACAGACAAAAGGAGAGACGTGTGTACATGTTTATGCATATGTGTGTGTGGTGCATGTTTACACAGATGTATGTACGCATATACATACACACGCACACACATACATATACCCATGTATTTCCCTGTTCTAATCTGTTGAGAGGGTCTAGAAGCAAAGACAAGTAGCTTGCAGGGCTTGGCTTCTAAATATTATTCTCCTCTTAAAACAACCAGGGTTCTTTAGAGAAATGGCTGACTCTGGAGCTGGGGTTGAGAAAATAAAAGATGAGCCTGGACCATCCTATATCTAGACAGTAAGGAAGTGTTCGAAGACTGATAGGGATATATTAAATGACACAGGAGCTTCTTTAAAGGGGCTCCCATCAGCCAAGTCTAGGATAATTTGAACATCACAAGAAATGTTAGTTACTGATAGTAACCCTTTTAGTGAAATGGGACTTCATGAGCCTATACTGATATAACTTAAAATGAGTAAATGGAGGAGAAAGGAACGCTCAGTCTTACAGCAGAATTCTTAAGATATCTCCCCACAAAATATTTAGGAACCTGCAAGACTCCGTCTTTACCCAGCATAACTAGCAAAACCAGTAATGGGGCAAGGTGACCCCACGTACCTCCTGATAAGATGCAACGGGAAGAGCGCAGCATTACTCCTGAGGTAGTCTTGCTACAGATATGTAAACAATGAAGAAGTAGTAATCAAACCCAAATTGCAGAACACTCTACAAAGTCACTACGCTCTTCAAAAAATGCCAACACCAAGAAAGAGAGGGAACAACTGAGGAATTCTTCCAGAATGAAGGAATTTAAAGAGAAGCAATAAATATAAAGGACCTATACCTGTAGAAAATATTATTAGGACAATAAGGTCTGTGAGTTAAATGGCAATCTTGGATGATTGTTAATTTCCTGATCTTGATGTTTACATTGTCTTGGGTGAAAGAACGTGCCCGTTCATAGGAAGTACACACTAAAGGATTAAGGAGGAAGGGGACATCATCTCTGCAACTTCTTATCAAGTGGTTCAGGGAAAATGTCAACTTTAATATGTATATGTATATATAGAGAGAATATAGGATGTGATAAAATGGTAACAATTGAGGAATCTGACTGAAAGTTATAGGGGAGCTCCAAGTACCATTTTTTACACGTTTTCTATAAATTAAAAATTTCAAAGTAAAAAATATGTCAAACAGAAGGAAGTGACCATTGTGCTCTCTTATGAATATTTACCGTGGTGAATCAAATTGAACCAGTGGATTCGAATCAAGTTCAGTGTTTAGGGAACAACAATTAAGCTTAAGGCACCGTGGTCCCCTGCAGAGACCCTGTCCCTGCCCTGGAGCTGCTCATGAGGGAGGGGAGTGGGGGTTTGGTGACATGGGATGCGGTTGGACAGAGGGTGGAAGTGCAAGATGAGTGACACTGACAGTCCAACAGCTAAAACAATTAATAGGAGGGAGAAGCCTTCCTGGAGGGAACGATGCTTGAAGAGCCCCTTGATGGAATATATGATTCTGCTTAGCAAACAATCACAGGATCTAGGAATCTCTGAGAATCTTGGCTCTCTGTTTCTTTTTGATCCCCACTTTTGCTCTCAGCTCTGCTTCTGCCTGGAATGTGAGCAGCTCATGAGCTTGGAGGATCCACTGACTTAGCTTATTCCTTTCTCTGCCTTTTTCCAGCTAGCTCACTCCCTCCTTTGTGACTCTACTGTTCTTAGTCCATGTATCATGGAACATGTGGCCCTTTATGGGGCTTGTCAGTGTGTCTCTCTATCCCTCCCAGAAAACACTCTCCTTGGTGACTTTCTATCTTTTCTTATCTCCAGTGCCTGACTATGGTGGGAGCTCAATAATTGTTAATATAATCAAATTAACCTGAGACACCCCGACTGTTCCTTTCCCTTCTTTCCCTCCTATTCTAACTAAAGGCTATCTTTATTCAATGAAATAATTTCACTGACTTTTCAATTTCAAGCAGTATGAATCTAAATTTGGGGAAAAATATTTTTCTCTACCCTGAGACCATCGGTGAAGGTGGCATGGACTAGTATATCTAGCATTTTAGCAACAACAACAAGATCTGCCAGACCAGTGGCTTAAATTCTTGGTTGATTAATGATCCAGTGACTAATGACATAGAAACATGAGGATGACTCTTTGGGGTTATAGTAAGGAGGCACCATAATGACCATAGCTGTTTGCGAGAGCCAACCAAAATTATGTTGATTACTGATGCTTTAGGAGCTTCTTACATCAAAGGAGTGTATTTGTATATATAAGCTGCTCTGCCAAAGGCTGATAGGTCTTCTATCCACAGAATTATATTAATAATTAGCAATCACCAGCATTCCAATTAAACACCCTTCATCCAGGCACCACTAAACGCCCAACAAATGTCACAAACCTAGTGTACACAGGCATCACCTAACCCATCTGTGGAATGAGGCAGCATTTGTGGGGAGAGGCAGCTGCCACCTCTGAGCCAAGTATACTTGAGCCCTGGACTGTTACTGAGGCTCCAGTTACAAAGCCAAATGCCTCCTCTCCTTCCCCCTGGTAATTGCAGTATGAAGTTTGAAAGACATTTTTTGTGAGTTCATTTATTTTCCACCTCTTATTATATACCATGCCTGAGATTCTGTCTTCTCAGGAGCAATAAATCATCAATCTGCCCAAGAATGTTGAGGGCTTTCGAAAAGTTTCTCCTTGCCGAAGTTAACAGATAAATTATAAAGCTTTCCTTTACTTTATCTTTTGTCTTCACTCATTTTTGAATACTTGTTCATGCTGATTGTTGCTTTACCCTTGAGAAGCACCCTCCTCACCTCACAGGCAAGGTGGCAGCAGTCGCAGAACTGTTTCAGCATCAGATTATTTTAAGGTACCTGTAAAGTGGCTGAGAACTAACGCCAGTGAGAAATTATTTTAAAAACTTTTAGAAATAAATCAGAATACCATTCAAGCCCTGCAGAGCAGCTGGCTCTTAAAACCTAGAAACTGGTACCCAGAAGCACTTGCAATGTTCTATCTTGAAAACCATGTCATGGACCATTCTTAATAAAGAACAAGAAGAATCTCCCATCTTCATATACTATTCAGCAAAATGACATCTGACTGGTAGAAGGACATCAAAAAAGATTGCTGTATTTACAGTTTCTGATTTCAGCAATTTCACACTGAAATGGTAAGGAAATAAAGAAATTCATTGACATATGATATACAACTTCTGAATGTGTACTCAGTGGTAAACATCAGCTTGATTCCATTGGTCAATGACATGGCCTTAAAGCAAATTAAAACAAAACAACACACGACAATGTTCATTCCTACACATCAGAGCATAGCCCATTTATTTCTCTGTCTTGTATTGCCTTATACCAGTGCCTCTGAATATGGTTGAGCCAAAGTGAATGCAGACGTTTGTAAGTACTACTACTATATCTGTAGGTAGTTGACAATCTGCACGGTAGCCCAGCCTCACAATGCTTGCAGGAGGACAGTGCTGCTACCCTGTGTTTACAGATGAGGAAATGAAGACTCAGAAGATGCCTGGTGGCCAGTCCTAGACAGTGGTTCTCATGATCCTAAATATAGCCTGAGTCATGACATCTCTCCTGGTTGGGGATTAGGGTTTTTAAAATGATTGCTCATGCAGCAATTCATTATGATAAACAATCTAATAATTCATGTTGAAGGAACTAGAAAACCAGGGCTAGCAGCAAATCCATGCCAGCCTGAATTTTCACCAGCTGTATTCTTTGGCCCCCTGCCAGGATGCCATCTAACCTTTAAGCTGGCCAAGCACGTGGGTAATTCTTATCAGCGCTTAGAACCAAAAACTTGCTGTGATATTTTAGAGATACGGAATTCCATTAGGGAGGAGAAAGAGAAGAAAATAAACATGCTGTATGTTTTGAAATGGGCTTGTTTGTTCTTGGATACGGTTCTGAGGGTGAGATGCATCAATAATCAAGTATTTGTTGAGCAATTACTTATGACCCCAGTCCTATATGTAGATTCTGTGGACAATAAGAAAAGTTTAAGATACAGCTGTTGTGCCCAATGGTTTGCTGCCTATTTCTTTATGTGGATGAAAGGAACATACAAGATGCAGTCCAAGCAGGATTGACAATCTTTGGCCCATAGGCCAAATCTGGCCTACTGCCTATTTTTATAGAAACCTCCAGCTAAGAATGGCAGCTACATTTTTAAGTAATTGGAAAAAAATTCAGATGAACAGTATTTTATGACATGGGAGAATAATATTAAATTCAAATTTCAATGTTCAAGTATTGGCAAAGTCCCTTGGGGATGGGAGGAAAAATACAGAACTTTACCAACAGGGAAGCCCCTGATACAGTGCTGATCATTAGGGACACCCAAATCAATAAGCTTGATCTTGTGAAGTTTATGGATGTAGCAGAGAAGGTTAGTCTATCTAGAGGTATATCTAAGAGTCACCTCCAGAGGACCTCTTTTGTAGCTCGATGTGGGCTCTCTCTCTCTAAGCTCTATTCTGCAAGTGAAATCACTGCCCTCCCCTACTGCGTGGGACATGACATCCAGGGGTGAAAGTCTCCCTGGCGGTGTTTAGATGACTCCCCAAAATGAGCCTGGCCCTGGCACCATGTGATCAAACAATGCAACCTGACCAAAAGGGGGAAAAGAGATATCAGTGGTTGAGAGAGTTCAAATAGTGTTGAGAGGTTACTCTGGAGGTAACTCTTATGCAAGTTTCAGTTAAACATTGCTACCTATCATAACTTGCCAAACCCCAACCAAAACCTTTCCTGCCAATCTTAAAGAATACCTAGGGCACTATATAAGATTCTACAAATGTTCCATGTACTAGGGTAACTTTCAAGAAACCTACAACCTCCAGATGAGTCCCTGGACGAGATAAGTCCTGATATGCAGAGGGGCCAGCCTCTCCAGAACATCAACTAGTTCCATCCCCCTATCCCATATTATCCATGGCCCCTTCCAACATGAAAAAGTTAGAATGGGCATAGCCCAAACACCCCTAAAGAGTGGGAGAAAGATCAAAGGTCATGGTGGAGTTATACAGAGAAGGTCAGATTTAACAATTGAGTATGATTGTTGAATCATTATAATGATATTTCTTTTAGTCTCCAATACCTTAGAGCAGCTAGAAGTAAAAACCTAAAACTGAGTAATTGCAACCCATACCAACCTCTGAAATCTGTTCTACAACTAATTGTTGCCATGTACTTTGAAATTTATTGCTTTTTTCTATATATGTTATTTTTCACAAAAAAAAGAGAGAAGGAGGAGTATAGCAGAGAAGATAGGATTTAACAAATGAGTATGACTGCTGAATCATGATATTAATATTCCTTCTAGCCTCCAATGTCCTAGTGCAGGTAGAAGAAAAAACAAAACTTGTAGAACTGAAAGCCATACCAAACTTAAAATAACTACTTGTTAAAATGTACTTGGAAATTTATTGCTCTTTTGTATATATGTTATACTTCACAATAAAAAAAGTTAAAAAAATTCAATGTTCATGAATAAAGTTTTATTGGAATATAGCCATATTTACTCATTGATGCATTGTCTATGGCTGTTTTCACACTACACTGGGCAGCAGAGTTAAGAAGTTGTGACAGGGACTATGTGGCCACAAAACCTAAAATATTTACAATCTAGTCCTTACAGAAAAAGTTTGCTGAATTAGAGAATCCCCTTATGGTGGTAATAGAGGCAGTTGAAGAACCGAGAACTTCTAAGGGACAAATTACTTTGGTTGGGAATAAATCTTCAAGAAGGAAAGCCTCCAAGTGGAGCTGGAAGGATATAGACATTAGACATCATGGCTGGGAGAAAAAGCCAAGTAGAGGTGGACTGTCAGCTTAGCTCCACCTCTGAGAGTGGTGTGACCTTGGTAAGTTATTTAATTTTTCTGATCCTCAGTTTTCTTAGCTGTTAAATGGAAATAATAACAGTACTTCACAGGGCTGTTGTAAAGTTCATGATAAATAGTGCATGCAAAGCCATTAGCACATTTTCTGGCACAGAGCTTAGTCTCATAAATGTTGGATATTAATAACAATGATCACCATTAGTTCTCACATTGAGGTATCTATTAATAAAGGTAAGAAAACATTTCACCTAAAAAATGAAGCCAATCAGAGGTTATTAATGAATATTTCAAAGCTTCCAAGATGATTTCTAGCAGCTGAATTCTATGAAATAGTTAAAAGTGATGTCATACACCTCTTCTCTTTATGAGAAAGTCAGAATGAGCATTGCCTGAAGATCCCTATAGATTGGGAGAGGGATCAGAGGAGAAGGAGGAGGTATGACAGAGAAAATGGGATTTGACAAATGAGTAGGACTGCTGAATCACTATATTAATATTCCTTCTAGCTGCCAGTGTTTTGGAGCACCAAGAAAGAAAAATCTGAGATAGTGGAATGGTAGCACGTAACAAACTCTGAGATCTGTTCTGTACTACTTGTCAAAATGTGCTTTGAAAATTATTGCTTCTCTTTCTCTCTGCTTTGTATCTATGTCATATTTTACAATGAAAAATGTTTAAAAATGATGTCATAGAAAAATACATGCTAACACAGGAAAATATCCCCCAATGCAAGGCATGAAAATAAAACAAGACAAATGATGAAATAATCTCCTCAGTATTAGAGTATAAGATATTGTACTTAGAGCATGATCTCCCCTCTACTACCCCCCAAAAGATTTTGTCTATTAGGCACAGCACCTGTGGTAGGTGGAATTATGTAGCCCCCCAAACATATCCTTAATCCATTCCTGTGGGTGCAAACTGTAAATAGGACCATTGCAAATGTTATTTTAGTTAAGGTGTAGCCAAGTGAATCAGGATGGGTCTTTATCCTAATACTGGAAGCTTTGTAGGGGAGGCCACAGGGAAGAAGGAAGTCAGAAGTCAACAGAACCTGGATGAGAAAGGAGAGGATACAGCCGTGTGCATTGCCGTGTGTCAGAAAAGCCAAGGACCCAAGGATAGCCTGCAGCCAGTCCCAGAACGCTACTGTCTTCTAAAAGAAAACATCATCTTGTTGATGCATTGATTTCGGACTTCTCCTAGCCTCAAAGCTGTGAGTCAATAAATACCTTTTATTTACACCAACCAAATGCGTGGTATTTGTTTTAGCCAGAGGGAAACTAAGACAGTAACTTGCTGTGGTCCCTTCAGATTTACAAGCCCAGAAAGTCTATTTTGCCAGTACATCCAGATTTGAAAGGCTCTGCGTGTATCTGGTAAAAGTTATTGATCGCTCCACCCTGAAAAAATGCTCTCTGTACACATACACACACTTTTTTTCATACAATCTCAGGGCTTTATGGGTCCCTTGAAGCTCATCCTTAATTTCTAGGTTAAGAACCCTTGCTTGAGTTGCTCACTCATACTTATAAAACCCACAGGATATTGATGCATGAAATAGAATGTCAAATTATTAATTTATGAAGAAGAAATGGCAAGTGGACTAAAACCCTTGCATTGGCTGAGCAGCGCATTATCTTGCTATATAAAAGCTACGTGGATAGCCAAAGACAATTAAAAGTGAGCATGAAATCATAGCAAAGGGAATTGGAGAATGGTCTTAATGGCTCTTGTTGCCGAGCTGGATGCATCCGTTTCTTACTGTAGAGGTTCCCCAGCCAAGGACAATAGAACAGCTTGTCCAGACCCTCTCCCACAGACTATTCTTGATATTTGGACTTTGCTTGAAGAAGGCTAAATGCTTATTATTTCTCTTGTCAAAGAAAAGTATTGTACCAGCAGCCAGTCTCCACCTTTAGATGTGCTAATTTCCTCATACTATATCTGGTCTCTTCTATTGGGACTGTCCCTATATAGAGATTCCAGTATAGGGTAATGTTTGTCGTGTTGATTTTTCATGATTTCCCTTTCTAAGGGGAAATGTATCTTCAAATTTAGAGATACTTTACTGTCCCCTACCTTTTCCCCAAACCAGTCCATGCTGATTGAAGAAGGGAGAAAGCTATTCAGTGGCTTACTTTCTTCTCTTTCCTTCCTTCCTTCCTTCCTTCCTTCTTGTCTTTCTTTGAAATAACATTTTACATTGAAAAATTTTAGGACATACCAGAAATCTAAAAAATAGTACAGAAAGTCCCCATGTATCTTTCACTCTGCTTCTCCCAATGAATACATCTGACAAACATGTCAAAACCAGGAAATCAACGTTGGTATACTACTATTAACTCAGGTGCAGATCTTATTCAGACGTCACCAGTTTTTACATGCACTCTGTATATGTGTGTATATGAAGTTCTATGAAACTTTATCATGTGTAGATTAGAGTAACCGGCACCACAATCAGGATACAGAATTGTTCCATCACCATGAGGAAACTCCCTCATGCTATCCCTTAATTACCAGTGATTTGCTTTCTTCTTCTTCTTCTTCTTCTTTTTTTTTTTTTTTTTGGTGTAGGCGGGCACCAGGAATCGAACCCGGATCTCCAGCACAGCAGGCGAGAATTCCGCCACTGAGCCACTGTCGCACCGCCCAGTGATTTGCTTTTAAATACTCTGTTCTCGGTATTAGAAATCTTAGTCCAGGAGACTTCCAGTTTCTCGCACCTGAAGTTCTTATGCAGGGACAACAGTGCTACCTTGCCAACCCCCTTCTCTGAGGTGGAACATACTCAGTATTACCAAGGCCTCAATGGCAATTTTTAGACCCTAAATACACCAGGCTTCATTCTGAATTTCTGCATATTTGGTTAATTGTTTTCTATTTCATTTCATGTATATCCTTGCTATCATATAGACACAGTCTAGAAAGCTCTTTGAAAAAGTTAGGATTTCTGACCTAACTTTTTAAATCAGTTGCATAATAAGAAAAACCTTTATAAATAAATAACATCTTCCAGATGTGTTGGTGTGTATCTTTGCACGACCCTAAACATGTTTTGCTTCTCTCTAAGGTTGCTTTCTCTGTGCTCTGAGGTTTCCTAACCATATGTCCTTCAGGTTGGCTTTTCATCTTAACGAGTTTCATGTGGACAAATTTAGGACCCATATCTCTTATGGAAAATATCACCTGAGATTATATTCTTCTAAAATCTGCTTTTGGAGAGCTTAGCTTTCCAGTGAATCTCCTGGGCTGTGTTCTGTGCGTTTGCCTCAGAGTTTGCATAAGTACCTTTGCATGACCATGCTCTGAAATGTTATAAAGCTAAATGGTTATTGGCGCCAGCCCAATGAGCTAAGTGATTTAAATAAATAAATAATGACATGTGTGCACCGGTGAACGTAATCATCATAAGTGACTATTTAAGGTTCGTACAGAGAACAAAGCATAATTCAACCCAGGAGAGCAGAGCAGAGGTATTCTCAAGGACCTAATTAATTCTTAGAGTAAAAAACTGGGAGTCGATCGAACATTAGAGGATGCTTGTCCCATGGCCTGGGGAGGAGAAAGTAGCCCACAGTTGCTAGTGGAAATGGAAAATGGTACCGCTGGTTTAGAGAACGGTCTCAGTCCCTCAATAAGTTAAATAAAAACTCTCCAAAAATTCCACTCCTAGGTACCTACCTAAAAGAAATGAAAATGCATGCCCGTTAAAGACTTGTGTGTGAATGTCATAATGATACTATATGTAATGACCAAATTGGAAACAACTTAAATGTCCATCAACTGGTGAATGGATATGCAAAATGTGGCATACAGAATACTACTCAGCAATAAAAAGGAATGAGCTGTTGGCACATGCTATGAAATAGCAAGAATATTATGTTCAAAATGTTAAAATAAACTTAGATTGAAATGTTAGTGATCAATGAAAGGGAGGGGTAAGGGGTATGATATGTATGAATTTTTTTCTGTTGTCTTTTTATTTCTTTTTCTGAGTTGATGCAAATCTAAGAAATTATCATGATGATGAATATGCAACTATGTGATGATATTGTGAATTACTGATTATATGTGCAGAACGGAATGATCATGTTAAGAATGTTTGTGTTTCTTTCTTGTCATATTTTTTTTAATTAAAAAAAAGAATATTATGTTCAGTGAAAGAAGTCAGATCCCAAAGACCATCTATTGTATGATTCCATTTGTATGCAAAATCCAGAAAAGGCAAATTTATAGAGACATAAAAGTAAATGAGCGATTGTGTGGAGTTGAGGGTGGATCAGGGATGAGGGCATGAGGGATCTGATTAGCATGGTAAAAATGCTGCCCTGAATGACCCTGTCTCTCCCCAGGCCTGCTCAAGACAGCAAGGGTGGAGGAAGCCAAGTTGATGGGGATTGTGGGAGTGGGAGATTGGGGCCAAGTGTAGTGGTGGGGGGCAAGGAAGAAACGGTCATAATACCCACCCAGTGCCCAGAAGAGGGTTGCTTTGCTAGGAAGTTATATAGAACTTGGTTTGCATTCAATTGTATATTTTCTATCACTGCATAATAAATTATCCAAAAACAGTGTTTAAAGCAACAGTGACTCTATGGGTTGACTGTGTGGCTATACTGGTCTTGCCTGGGGTCTTTCATGTGGTCGGATTCAGCTGAGAGCTGGGTCATCAGGGTCTCTCCGCCCAGATGGTTCTTCTCTTTCAGTAGTTTCCTCTGAGATTCTTAAGTGGCATCTGGGTTCCAAGAGGACAAGATCCAGTGCCAAAGCAGTTACCAAGCCTCTGCTGCAGTCGTGTTTGCTGATGTGCCAAATCACATGCCCAAGCCAGGAGTCAAGGTTGGGGGGATCTTCATGAGGATGTAAATACCAGGAGGCCTGATTCATCTGGGGACTGTCGGTATACCAGTTCCCCATGCTTTCTAAGCCTTAGAGTTTTCATGCATAAAAAGAAAATGAGCATAATACCATATTGGGCTTCTTAGGCAGAATAAATGAGGTGATGCATGTGAAGCACCTGCGATAATACCTTAGTAATGCGATAATGCCTTAGTATTAAGGCACTTAGGCATAAGGCACTTAGTAAGTAATCAATGACTGCGAGTTTTATCAGCACCACTAACATTGGTATTATTATTATTATTATTATTATTATTATTATTGTATTTTTCCCTCCGCATTTATCAGAGTATGATAAGATACAGAGAGATGCAAGAGAGAAAACCCAGGAGGACCTGACCTAGTCCAGAATGGCAGGAAAGACTTTCTTAAGAAAATGATATTTGAGCTGAGATCTAATTGGTTAGGTTGGGCAGGTGGTATCAATGGAAAAGAGCATTCCAGGAAAGGGAACAGCCTGTGCAAGGGCCCTGAGGATGGGGGTGAGGGGCGTATATGGCCGATTCCACAGCCATGGAAACAGATGATTGATTACACAATGTTAGCATAAGTAAACCCGACATATTCCCAGGGATTATTGGCAGGCCCACCTCTAACATTGGTACTGAGTACTAAATGTCTAAGTATTTTAAAGTTACCAGCCAAACTAACAAACTGTCAATAAAACATGTTTTATCCTCCTCTCTTATCAGATATAGCCCCGGCTCACCCCCTTTGACTTCCCAAGCCCAGCTGTTGTACGGTGAAGGGCAGAGGCACATATGTAGGTGGGCACCCTGACTGCCTGTTCAAGCTTCGCCTCCAGCAGCCCGTAGCCATTGCCCGGCCACCCCTCGGCCCTAGGAGTGCATTCACCAGCTCTGAGGTTCACCATCAGGGGGATGGACCTAGGGAAGAAGAGGCCTAGGAAGGTTGGAGAAGAGGGCCCTGGGTGTTTGAGGAGGACATTCTTGGGTCTTGGGTTCCCAGGGTATGGTTGAAAACTTGGGTGGGTGCGCAGCTCTGGGTGGGCACATCCCCTTAGTCCATGGATTCTTCATCATATCATAGGGACCAGACAAAAGAAGGGCCAGAAGAGAGCCCCCTAAAACACAGGGCACAAGGCAGACACCCCTTTGCCTGAAGCAATACTCGTTATGGGAACCCAAGGAAAAATAACTGAGAACCAGGGAAGGGAAAGCAGGGTCAGGAAAGGTTTCCTGGAAGAGGAAATGCCTGAGCCCAATATCTTCTGGAAGAGGAAGCATCTGCTGCAAAACTGAAGTACATAGCATAATGAATCTAATGTTCCTTAAAACCAAACATGAAATGCTAGAACCAGGTGGCAGATGCTTTAGCTTTGGTTAAGAAACCATTCTCTCTGCCATTCTTTATAAATATTGTAAAGATAATAAATATTCTGATAAATTGCAATGTAGCTGAAAAGTCTTACTTAGTCCAAATATGGCTCAGTAGGGGAAAGAGCAGTTAGAGGTTCATGCATCCATTTTCAAGTTGTTATTATGAGGGTGAGAAAGATTTTCTTAATTTAAGAGCTTAACTAGAAAACTTTTTAAATGGTTCATCCTGTTAGATTTAGATACAGTCTTTGGCATAGAATACCCATTCGCTCAGGGTGGGGTGGGGGGAAATATGGTTGCGAGAGCACAGGTCTGGGGGTGGGATACAGAAATGGGGTCATTTGCACCATCGTGTCCCTGCTAACCAGGTACAGATGGCAGGCAGCAAGGTGACCATTCACCGTCCCTTTCCTGTATGTTTAAGGACTAGAATGCTTGATGGATGGAAGGATGTTATTCTTAATACATTCATGTATTTATTTACTGTGCACATATAGGGGTGCATTTGTTTGTGAAAATCCAAGGAAAGAGAACGTATGCCATGATGGAAAGTTTAAACGCGCTAATGACGGTCAGGAAACTTTGTATTTCTTAATTTATCTATCTCAGTTACTTGACCCAGGGGAAAAGAACAATGTCAGGAATGAACTACTAATTACCACTCAGCCCCAGGAGAGAGCCTGGAAGGGTCCATGTTGGGAGGCTGTGGGGGCAAAGGCATGCGACCCATTAGCTGAGAAACTCCTCATCGGATTCATTCAGGGGTCCTTGTAAGATAAAGGGCAGCCTCTCAGAGAATTTCCTCCCATTCCTCTGGCCCAATCCAAAGACCATCAGGAAAGGAACAAAATAGAGATGGATGAGGCCAGGAGGGGAGAGGAAAAAAAAAACAAAACTCCAGAGTTGCCAGTTTAGAAGACTTGGGGGCAGGGAAGGCAAAGCCATACACGGATACTCAATTTAGGACAAGATGCTTCTTATTTACAGCATGTTATCAATACTGACTTTTTACTGAGTGCTTACTGTGTGCCCAGTAGTGCTAAAGCTCACAGCAATTGAGTTAAGTGCTATTATTATCCCATTTTACAGATGAAGACAAAGGGAAAGAAATTGGGTTCAGGGTGGGTAGGGAAGAGGATGAGTTCATTTTGGACCTGGTGAAATTTAGGTGACAACAGTTGTGAAAAAGGGCTCCCTGGGGGGAATCTCAAAAATCAGCAATTGAGGGAGGTGCCAGGGTGACTCGGTGGTAGAATTCTCGCTTGTCATGCGCGAGACCCGGCCCACGCGGCTTCGCGCGGCTCCCCCCCACCCCCGCCCCAAATCAGCAATTGAAGCCAAGGGTAGGTCTGGACTGAGAAAACAAATCTGGGAGTCAGGTGATGTAAGACAAGGATGTGGCTATGAGCAGAGAAAACTCCAAAGATAGGGGCAGAGTAGTAATCTGGTAAACCAAGATGAGAGATATTTTCTGCTTGTGCGCTTGTTTTTTCTTTTGTTACTGATCAACCAAGTGCAAACAAGCTTAAAACTCTTTTGGGCCACAACTTAAACTCTTAACAGACAAGAGTTAAAATTGGAATCTGCAGAAATATTTAGAAGGTACTAGGAGAGATTTTACTACATGAGTAATTGAGGAAACCTTTATCTGAAGAGAAGGTTAAGGTAAATATTTCTATAGCTAGTAATACAAATTCACAGGAATGATTCACAGCTCCAGTCTTCCTAGAAGGAACTGGCTCACGCATTTTTGGAGGAAGCTGAAATAGATAGGCCACTATATGGAACTCAATGATGCATTAGTTGGTTTCTTTAATATTTCCTCAGCTTAAGAGAGTTATTAAATGTTTTACCTTTAATCTGCACCTGTTGCTAGCAGAGGTTGAGTCTGAATGCCTACCAGGAGAACCATTCCTCCAAAGTTCCAGCCCTTCTAGCTCCCTGGCTGGTTGTTTGTGGGCTCTTGATAAATGATGAATGAAGTAGAGTTGGTGAAAGGGCTGTCCTCAGTAGGAGAGACACATTAAAGCCACAGAGCATTAAAGCTAAAAGGACCTCAGAGAGTAACATTGGGCAGTGGGTCTCAAATAGAAGTTTGCATCAGCATCAACTAGGGCTTTTTAATCCTTAGGCTCCATCCTTAGAGTTTTTGATTTGGATCTGGGATGGGGCTGGAGAATTTGCATTTCTAACAGTTACCCAGATATTGCTGTTTGGGGGACCGTATTTTCAGGACCCTGAACTAGTCCAACCTTTTCATCATAGAAGTGAGGAAATCAAGGTCCAGAGGGTTTAAGTAACTTGGCCAAGATTTTTAGCTAATGGCAAATTGGAGTCTAGAATCTCAATCTCTTTCTTTCTCACATCTTTAAATACTTCATCACGTATTTCCCCAAAACAAAAAAGCTCTCTTTCATAACCAATATATTTCAGGATTTTAACATTGATACAATAGTATTGAGTAATCTACAGATCTCATTCAAATTTTGTCAGTTATCCCACTTCTGCCTTTTATCTGGTCTAGAATCCAATCAGGACTCACACACGTTTAGTTATCATGTCTCTTTACTTCCTTTAACCTGAAATAGTTCCTCAGTCTTGTTTTGTCTTTCATGACCTTTATAATTTTGAAGAGTATAGCTCAGTTATTTTGTAGACAGTCACCAGGTTTGGTTTTGTCTGATGTCTCCTCATTGTTTTGCACTTTGTTTTGTTTTTGTTTTGCACAAAGTCTAACCGTGCCCAAACCGTTGGTCCTGAAGCTGAGAGAGGAGCCCCATCGTCAAGCTCAGATAATGGGAGAAGGGACAGACAGAGCTGTTTTTGGGCACAAATATCATCTCAGGGATATTGTGTCCTCTCAGGGCATCACATCAGGAGGCATACAAAGTTGATTTGCCCCATTTCTAGTGAGGCTAACTTTGGTCACTTTGTTCAGGCGGTGTCTCAGTTTTCTCCACTATAAAATTAACATTTTCTCTCTTGTATTAATAAGTATCTCGTAGGGTGGTATCTTGAGACTATGTTGATATACTTTTCATGCTTCTACCCACTAATTTTATCATCCATCCATGATTCTTGCCTGAAACAACTGTTACTGTGGTGGTTGCCAATGGTGATTTACCAATTCTGTCACTCTTTCTACATTTACTAGTTGGAATACAACTACAAGGAAAAGCTTTTCTTCCCACTCCCCATCCCCATTTATGTATGTATTGTATATCAATATGGACTCATGAATTCTTTTTTTTATTCTAGAATCTACATCTCTTGCTTCCCAATTTAATTCTCTTCCCATTATAATGCCTTGCTGCTTATAATACCAATCTTTCCAAGAAGATTTATTAGCTTATACATTGGTTAACAAACTGAATTGAAACTTTTTTTCAAGTCATAACCATGAGGAGGTCTGTCCTTTTTCTTACCGGCTCATGTTCCAAGCTCGAGCCAGGGAATATTAGCAATCTCAAGTCACTATAGGGCTATTACTCCGGGTCACATTTTCCAGGGTCAAAATAACAATCATGTTTATTTCTTTGCCTTGAAGCCAGTATCTTTATCAATTCCCATTCACTTGAATTCTTTGTAGGTCTATGTGTGTGACAAATCCAACTGTGCCCAAACCGTGGTCTGGGAGCTGAGAGAGGAGTCCATCCTCAGGCTCAGATAATGGGAGAAGGGACAGACAGGAGCTGGCCATGGCCAAATCTAGGTATCTATAAAGAAAAAAAAAAAAGACTGCCTTGGTGGGCAAGCCCTAAACAGACAGAGTAGGAAAGAAACATTTGGCACCACTTGTTAGATGCTGAGCGGGGAATATAGAGCTCTTCCATTACCGTAAACTCCTCTGTCTTTTGTTCAGAATTGGAAGTAGCAGAGGAAAATCATTTTTGCTCTTCACTTGTAATGTTAGCAGAAAATTGAGCCATGGCCACTTGGGGCATTCATTGCTTGACTGGTTAAAAGAGACTCAGAGAGGGTGGGCTATAGTAGCTCAGCAGGCAGAGTTCTCACCTGCCATGCTGGAGACCCAGGTTCGATTCCTGGTGCCTGCCCATCTGAAAAAAAAAAAAAAAAGAGAGAGAGACTTAGAGAGGCCCCAATCTCTAAATTGAGATACCAATCTCTCTTTGCTTGTCATCCCATTTCATCGTCCCCAGGACACATGAAGGAGGAACATTTGGCTTCCACTGGCATTTGGTTGCATGCATCCAATGGCGAATGCCAACTCAGAAGTCAGTATTTGCTATTATGACTACTAATTATGTTATATGGTTAAAAAGAAACAAGCATTCACCACATTCTTGTTTTCACCGTCATGTCATTGGGCAAGGGAAATAAAGGAACTGAAGCAAGATATGACAAAAAAAAATCTAAACATGTTTTGTTTTTAGGAACAAATGTAGTTGACTCTCAATCACAGAGAAATGAAAATGCCATTTCGATTTTGCAAACTGCTGTCCTCTAAGATGAATTCCAAAGAAAATTCCTTTCTGGATTTAGCCATATATGACCAATATATTAATTAAGATTCCATGGGACTTTAGCCATGTTGAGTTGGGATAGCTAATGCAGCAGTTACCAAATCTGGTGTTGCTGTCCCCTGAGATGCATTTGTCAGGGGATGGGGTGTTTAAATGGTTGCAACAATGAATAGTGTAGGGGTGCTACTGGCATTTAATGGGCAGGGGCTATATTTTAGTTTGCAAACAGCTGGAATACAATATACCAGAAATGGAATGGCTTTTAAAAGGGGAATTTATTAAGTTGCAAGTTTACAGTTCTAAGGCCATGAAAATGTCCAAATGAAGGCACCAACAAGAGGTTACCTTCACTGAAGAAAGGCTGATTCTGTCTGGAACAGCTCTGTCAGGTGGGAAGACATGTGGCTGGCTTCTGCTGGGGTCTTTCGGGTTCTGGACACCTCCCTCAGCTGGAAAGACACACAGTGATGTCTTCTAGCTTTCTCTCCTCATTTCATAAGGCTTCCCTGGGGGCGTTTTCCTTCTGCATCTCCAAGGGTCTCTGGCTGTGCGGGCTCTATCAGCACTGTGGGCTCTGTTGGTTCTGAGCTTTTTCTAGAGTGGTTCCTTCTTAAAGGGCTCCAGTAAGCAACCCCACCTTGAATGGGTAGAGATGCATCTCCCTGGAAACCATCTAATCACAAGTTAATGCCCACAATTGGGTGGGTCACATTTCCATGAAAACAATAAAAAGGATCCTACCCAGCAATACTGAATGAGGATTAAAGGACATGGCTTTTCTGAGGGTACCTAATAGCTTCAAAACAGTACAGGCCAATATGCTAACTGTCTTGCCATAGATGGGGAAATCCCATACTCCATGAATTGGTCCAGCCCCAAAAGTCAATAGCATCCATGGAGAAATACCAATGGTGTAACCTGAGGGCAGGGAAGCAACGGAGCCTCAGAAAGTGACCAGGCCCTTAAGGCCCTTCAGGCCCTAGAAGGCACCCAGGGATCCATCTCTGCTTCGCCCAGCATGCTAGCTTTCTCTATTACCCTATCCATGAGGCAGGAGATGGCAGTGCTAGAGCGCTCAAGTCTCACAGAAGTTAGGACTCTTGGTTGTAAGCAACAGAGTCTCACAGAAACCAACAGCAGGATTGTAGATGAGTCTCAGGGGCAATAGGAACCAGGGGCTGGAATAAGAGTATGGGCAAATACCTCACTCTGCTTCTATTCCCCATTCATTTTACATATCTCTCGTCCTCTCTTGCTGCAGACTAGCTTTCTCTTTTCCCTAATCCATGAAGTAAACAATGGCCATGACCTGCTAGAGACCCAGGTTCGATTCCCAGTGCCTGCCCGTGTAAAAAAAGAAAAAAAGAAACAAGAGGCCATGACCATTTTCAAGAGAGCAGTCATACTGAGTTGGATTCTTAGTCCAATTCAAAGTCCCAGGGAAACCTTTTGATTGGCCCAGTCTGAGTGAGGGGCTAACCCCTGCGTCAATCAACTGTAGCTATAGAGGTGGGTTCTAGGATCACAGTCTTCCAGAAGCTGCGTTGTGATGGACGTGTTAGGGCATTTCCTAAAAGAGGAGGAAATACTGGGAAGGCAGTTGGAGGATTCTACTGCCATTGGAGAGGAGGTCAGCCCAAACTGAGACTGGAACTTCTGAAATCCTTTCCAGGGAAGGGATAGGCTTAAGTTTGAATTAGTTGCCCAACTTAGATTAGTTGCTGACGTCAGAGGGTGAAGCCATGTAGCATAGATTGGGCTGCCAGGAAGTTGCATCTGTGGATTAGAGGGCAGTTAAGGGAATATCTGTGAGCTGAAAACAAGAAGGTCATGTTCTTTAAAAGAACAAGTAATGACAACAACAAAACCTCACATTCAAGAGAAAACATCTCTTGCAATGTTAGCCTTTCTTTTATTGTGGTAACATAGATATAACAAACAAAATTTAACCATTTTTAAGTGTGTATTCAGTGGCATTAATTACTTTCACAGTGTTGCACTGCCATCACCACCTTCCATTACGAAAACTTTTTCATCATCCCAAGCAGAAAAACTTTACCTTTTAAGTACTAAATCCCATTCCATTCTCCACAACCCCAGGCTACCTCTAATCTTTCTGTCTCTGTGAATTTGCTTATTCTAGATATTTCAAATAAGTGGAAACATGCACTATTTATCCTTTTGTGTCTGCTAGCCATGCTTTTTTAGAAGTGTTTTTTTTTTTTTTTTCTGCGTTAAGTAGAATATTCAAGTTTGGTTGAAGGTGATAGGTTTCATTTATGTTACTAGTGTAATTTGATGAGATTGAAAGGGAAGTAGTTGTTAAGGGCTGTATTTCTGTGGGCTGGAGCCTAACTGTGTGGCTTTAGATTTTTTGACTGAAAAGGAATATTAGAGAGGGGAAAAGGTGATTCCAATAACCTTTGTCTTTGCTGGCCTCCAAATCATTTAACAATGATAAAGGTATGGCTTCAGAATAGGTACTTTCTACTTTTACCCTGCAATTTTCAGACAGTAACTACAGATTGATGAAGGAAATAGGGTGAATCACATAATGTTCTAGTCAGTCATATAGCTACTGGCATGGCTTGGGGTGTGATATCTGAGTTTTTCCTGGCAAGGCTTCCATCCCAAACTTCCTTTTTTTGGACTTTGAAGATGCTGCTGGGTTTCCCACGACCGATTACTAGCACTTCTCACCTGCCGTGGCATGGTTGGTGCTTCCCTACCCTCATCCCCTCAGCAGAGTCCACTCATCTCTACATTTCTAAACCTGGGACTGCCTTCAGGATTTGTTGCTTTAAAAACAGTAATTCTAAACATGCATCTCTTTCAATGCCCAGGAAGGGAGACGTTTCTTAAAGTGAGGCAAAAATCAAATTTTGTGAAATACTCATCTGATTAAACTCTCATAGCTGTATAAAGGCAGCTGTTTCTTATGTTAAGATGTCTCCAGCAATAGAATTTCACCAATTCAGTCATTCTTGTTATTCAACCGTACAAAATCTAAAAAGCTATGAACTGACACATAGGAAATAGGACCTGACATATGGTAGGTAATCAGTAAATATTAGTTGAAGCCTAAGTTCTAATCCTATCTGTACCGTTAGTTACTGAGTGAGGTGAGCCTCATTTTTGTATTTGTGACAGGAGAAGGGTCAAAGGCTAGTTTATCTCTAAGGTTTCTTGCATCTCTAAAATCTAAGAGAGATAAAACGGTTTGGAGTAAAGTTAATATTTTGAGCCATTTCCCAAGGTTTATGCCTACTTTTATGAGAATTAGTTGCATTATGACCCCTATACTGCTCTATAGCTTGTTCCTTAATTCCCACCAAGGCCTCCTCTCTGATCCTTGAATAGGCCAAGTTCTCCCACCTCTGAGCAATTGTTCTTGCTGTTCCGTCTGGGATGCTTTCCTCCCACACTTTGCAAGATTGGTTGCTCCTCATTATTTGGGCCTCAGCCCAATGTCATCTCCTTGGTAGCCTTCCTGACAACATATCAAGAGTATCTCCTCCAGCCTTGCATTCTCCATTCCACCATCTTATTTATTTCTGCATGATGCTTATTAGAATGTACGATTGTCTTATGTTTCCTGGCTTATTAAAACTCTTTCCCCTAGACTACAAGCTTCATGAGAGCAGGGAATTGTCTATATGCTTTTTCACTCTATCTTCAGACCAGGCTTCCAAAACCTATACACTGTCTTTTCCAAAGTAGAAATGGCTGCCTCTAAGAAGACCCAGCTCTTTGCTGGGCACACAACTTGGTGAACCAGGCATGAGCTGAATTTCAGCCACTCCTTGTCCATCAGGCAGGCGCCTTTGTTCAATGAGCAACCTAAACAACTGTGTGCATCCTCCCTGCCTGGTACTACGCGAAGTGCCTGGCAGATACTAGTCACACACTATTAGTTGGATAAATACATGAATCTTTTAATTTTTAAATCAACTTTATAGAGGGATAATTTACTTATAGTAAAACACATCCATTTTAACTGCTCAAAGAACTTTAACAAATGCATATGCACATGGTTTCGGTTTGAATCTGTCATGTTCCCCAGAAAAACCAAGTTCTTTAATCCTCATTCAGTGTTGCTGGGTGGGTGCTTCTTGATTGTTTCTGTAGAGATGTGACCCACCCTACTGTGGGCAGTAACCTTTGATTAGATGGTTTCCAGGGAGGTGTGTCTCCGCCCATTCAAGGTGGGCTTGCTTACTGAAGCCCTTTAAGAGGAAATCATTTTGGAAAAAGCTTTAGAGCCCAGGCAGCCAGAGACCTTTGGAGATGAAGAAGGAAATTGCCCCCAGGGGAGTTTCATGAAACAAGAAGCAGGGAGAGAAAATTAGCATACTTTACCTTGTGCCCTTCCAGCTGAGAGAGAAACCCCAAACTTCATCGGCCTTTCTTGAGTGAAGGTAACCTCTTGTTGGTGCTTTATGTTGGACATTTTCATAGCTTTGCTTTAACTTGGACATTGTCATGGCCTTAGAACTGTAAACATGCAACTTGATAAATTCCCCTTTTAAAGGCTGTTCCATTTCTGGTATATTGCATTCCAACACCTTGCAAACTAGAACACCCAGGAAACCACCATTTCAACTAGGATATTGAAAAGTTCTCAAAAGTTCCCTCCTGTCCTATTGCAGTCATCGCTCCTCTCACACATACCCACCTTCCTGGCCTCCTGCAATCTTCGCATCTTTTAAGTTTCTTTAGTGATATCTCAGCTTTATCCAATTGAATTTTAAAATTAATTACAGGAGAATAAATATATCAAAACCAATAAAAGAGGAGAAAGCAAGATCAAGAGGAGAGACGTAGATAACCCAAACATAAGGGTCAACATTATCAAGACACAACATTGTGTCTGTGATTAAGCTTGAAGGCTCAAGCTTGGTTGCAAGCATCTTATGGCCAAGTCAAGAGGGGAAAAGTGGCACTTACATAACCATCTGAGAGGAAGAAGCATTTTATTTCCTCCGGGGAGACTAAATTTCCCTGGCACAAAGATCTGAGATGTTCCTCATGCCTGTTATCAGGAATCTTGGGAGGATACTCTGAGCAGTGTCGTAAACCACAGTTTCATAGCAAAGAAACATCCTTCTGCCTCATTCCTCTGGGCAACCGTCCATAAAGGTTCCTACAACAAATATTAAAGTACCCTCCCTAAGAAAGAAGACTCCCAAGTGGGCTTTTCAAAGTAGTGAGATATTAAAAAATTCAATCTGGTCTTCTCTAGGGAGGGCCTGGAGCTCAAGAATCCTTTAGTATTAAATAAGCGCATAAGCATTTGCTTTGAAAACTGGGTGAGCAGGTATGTATGCTAAGGTTCACCTGTGTGTATTTAAAAAGCCTGGCCAGGCTCCCTGTCTAGTTCAAAGTCCTTCCTGCCTCTGCCCGGAGCTGGGCTGCAGGGGGAGGTGGAGGAAAAGCCAGGATTTTCTTGAGGAATCAGATTTTGGAGCCGGGCCAACATGAGCCAAGGTGCTGTTGAGATGCCAAACTTCCACATAGTACAACATTGAGACACTTTCATTTTAGTATGAAAAGTATTCTGGGCAAGTGTTGACAGCCTCCCGTATCAACCACGGAAATTTTGTAATAATGTCCTTGTTGGAAGATTAAATTCTAAGCCGTGTACCCCTTGACTGTTGAGGGGTTAAAGGAGTCCGGCATCTAATTTCCCTTTCCCCTCTGGATTCTCAATCAATTGCGAAATAAGACAAAGGGATAAGGCAGATGGGAGCAAAAATACATCCGTTCATGGAAAATATGGTTTGTGGCTGTAAGCAAATGAATTTTGGGTTATGAGCCCCAGGTTTAGACAGCTTTTTCACTCCACCATAGGCAAGGCAAGTCCTTCTTCTGTAAGAACTAGGTCACGGAAGAGTTGAGAACAGGGGGCCCCTAAGGGGAACTTTCTCCCAAGGGGAAGAGAGAGAGAGAGAAGGGAAGGGGCTGGGGATCCCCACACAGTCTCACCTTCCAAACTTAAGTTAGGTGAGTCCCACCCCCTCCCTTGGGTTTACCAGAACAATTTATTCCTTCTCTATCTGCCAGGAAGAATTATTCACAAAAGTACCGCCAAAGGTCAGGCAATGGTGGCTCAGTGGCAGAGCTCTCGCCTGCCGTGCTGGAGGCCCGGGTTGGGTTCCTGGTGTCTGCCCCTAAAAAAAATAATCCCACTGAAGGGATTGTTGTCATGTTAAGGATTTGTTTGCTATTGGCCATTAAAATGCCGATGACTGCCCACCCCAGTCAGTGATTTTTGTACACCTATGGTGGTTGAGGTTAAACCCTTCTTTTTTACAAATGGGTAAGTACCAGCACTATTTTCTTCTTTCTACCTTGCAATTAGAAGGCTCTTGCTGTTCACCTGCTGTCAGCTGTGGCAGGGATGTGTCTTAGTTGTCTGAAAGTGGTACCAGCTATTATGGTTTATATGGAAAGAAAGTGAGGAGGACCCAAATGCACTCTTGTTTTATGCTACTTAATACTTATCTGGTCCTTCAAGTCTGGTCCTGCCACTGATTGATTCGGAGGCTGTTGCTAGAAACAAGATTTTACAAAAGCATCATGAACAGTGATCTCTATATGCCCGTGTAGCCTGGGCTGCAGTTGATTCTGGTCAGTGATGTGGGGTAAATGCGCAACAACTGGCTGTATGGGGGAAAAAAGAAGTCCTGATTTATAGCAATTGCTTTTTACCATTTTTTTTTTTTTTTTAAATTTTGGTGGGCAATGCTCCTTCCATGGCTGATTTCAAGCTATTGATGTGCTGTCACTAAAAACAGAGTTGGAAGGGAAGCACGATAGCACACTATTATACAGTATTTCCAAAATGCAGATAAAATAGGCCTAAATACCTTAACAGAATAGATATTAAGCACAGTAAAATAATTAGGAAATGATGTTTTGCTTATTTTTTACCTTCGCTTTATAATATAACTTATTTAATTGTAAGTTTATATAATTTAATTGTTACTAATAGCTGTTTTTAACAACTGGCTCCCCAAATTCCTGAAAATTTAAGAAATCAACTCCCACAAGCCAGTAGAAGCTGGGCCCAGCACATCACTGGTTCTGCTCCACATAATTCAAGGCCAAGGAAAGGTGAATTTCTCCACGAGAAGAAGCATCCCTCAGCAGTCAATACTGCCAAGTCAACACTGTTCTGAGAGCCCCAGCCCTGCCATCTGTCATGATGAGAGCTTAAGGTTTTGATGGACTATAGATGTTTGATAGCCAAGGAAATTTAACAGATCTACAGTTCTGAGGGAGTAGAAAGGACTTGGGCTTTGAAAACATGGGGTGAATTCTACTTTGAGTCCATCTAGAGGGACGAACAATTTAACCTCGTCGACACACTGATGATCTTGGTGGCAACCTGAGTCTTGAGCTTTAATCAGCTTGCAGGGTTTGGTGGGGGAACTGCTGTGGCTGAGGGGCCATCGAGGGTGAACCAGTCCAGGTGTGCAGTGATAAGGGCCTGTGCAAGGAAGGTGAGCGGGAGACCAGAGAGGAAAGACCGAGGGAAAATCAGGACAGACAGCCTCCTACTCTCATTAGCACCAAGGCGGAAGGCACAGCGTAGGTAACCTCCCACGGACAAGAACCTGGAAACGTTTTCATGTCATTTTAAAGGGGATTTACACCAGCATTGCCGCCCCAAAAATTAAACAGCAAATGGAGATGACGGTATCAACAATAAACTAGCATTTCCTTTTTCTTTTTAAAGAGAAATTATTTTGCATCGGACACATCCGCGTATGGCGTGGAAGGGGAAGTGCCTCCGGAGTGAGCACGACGCAGAGCAGTTCTGTGATCTCGGACATTCCCTTCACCTCTCCTCTCGCAGCCTGTTTCCTGTGCAGGACAGGCGTGATGCTCGCCCATGTCACAGCGACGGTCACACGAGAGAACACGCGGGGAGAGCACCTCACACAACCTAAGGCACCAGCAACCCTCTAAAACGAATGCATTTGACTTTGCCAATAGGTCTTGCCTCTTTCTATAGCCTTCTTGCCAGGAGGAAACAAGAGCTTGCGCTGCTGTTCCTACCGAGGTAGCTGGCTGCAGCCCCCCGGGGGAGGACAAGCCATTTCTGAGGCTGCTTCCTCATCTCCAAAATAGAAACCCCCAACCCATTGATCCCCAAGGTGCCTTCAAGCATGAACGTTCTAAAACCTCCTCCCTCACTTTTCTTTTTTTCTTTTAGCTCCTCTGACTAAATGCTTTATCTATGCTTTGATATAAAAGCTAACTCTAAATTCTTTACGAATCTGAGAGGCCCCTTTTCTTCACAGACAGCATTTTTACAGCGGGGAAGCCTCCATCTTTTTGTTCAGACCTTGATGAGTGGACAAAAGGGGACGACTCTACTTTCTCTCACAGGTTTCTGAGTCCAAACTAAAGAGAACAAACAAACAAAAATGTTCCCAAGTCACGGCAAGTTGTGTAATGTGGTAGAGACTCTGAAAAGTGACACAGGTTCTTCATCTGTTTGGTCTATTTACTGAGTTCAAAGTAATTTTGGGTTCAGCAAAACATCATGCTGTTTTCCTAGCCCTTGGACATCAGGAGAATGCAAAGCAGGTTTCCTAGTTACATTTTATACCCAAGGGTTCCAAGATAAATTAAATACATATGTTTCTGATTCATTCACACTAAATAACTATTTGATATCTATGAAGCCTCCAGAGTTTTAGTGAAAAATCTTTTCAAAATACTCATTCCTTTGAACCCAGCAGTCGTATTTTTCCTAAGAATAAAAATTAATAATGACCCACAGAGTTGTGCAGATTTGAAAAATTGCTGAAACTCATGTTTTCTCAGCCTTAGATTTCCTTCAAAATATCTAAAGTACATAACCTTAATTTTTTTTAACATAACGTATACATGGTATGTGTCGACCATGAGACTTTGTGTCAAGAGTTGTGTTAAGCATTTTAAAGACATTGTCACTAACATTTATGAGAATGTTTGAAGGAAGGTATTATTTCTCCCATACCTTAGGCCAGGAAGCAAAGGCTCAGAGGTTTTGTGACTTACCGAGGCCAGAGCTGGCAAGTCTCAAGTCAAAATTCTCTCTGTTTGAATCCTCAATCCTCATAGTTAATTGTGTTCAATTCGGTAAATATTTATCAAGTACCTCTGTGTGCCAGGTGCTATCCCAAGCCTGAGGAAAGGAAAAAGGAAAAACTTTGAGATCCTCCCAGTGAAGGGTTTCTTATTTTATCCTTCAGCACATCTGATTAGAGATGGCAGGTAGACAGGGAGTTGATGAGATTGTATCAGTTAGAATATGCTTGATTGCACCTTCAACATTAAGAATGACACGCTATGACTGAGACTGCAGGTTATCTCCTACTATCCATTTCCCCCTTCTACCAGAAATGGAGACCCCAAATTTTAGCTGGGCATATGGCCTTCAAGAATAAAGACAACATTTTTCAGCCTTACCTGTAGCCAGACCATATAATTAAGCTCTGGATGTAAACAGAAGTGCTATGTGCATTTTCTGAGAAGTGCTTTTCTCATTTCTCGTTCTTGCTGACTGGATTCGGGTGTGATGGCTAGAGGTGGAGCAATCATTTTGGGTCATGGGGGAATAAATTATGTGTTAAGATAATTCTGTCACTTGCTACTAACCTAATCTTACTTCATATACTACATAGCTGAAAGTTTCAATGTTAGTTTGATTCAGCAGCTCAATGATGTTATCAAGGAATCAGTTTCATTCCAGACCTTTGTCTGCTTTGGGTGTCAGTTTTACCCTAAGGCTGGCTCTCCTTCATGGAGTAAGATAGCTGAAAAAAAAAAAAAAAAAAGAATAGGTGCATGCTTCCTTATCAATTTTCAGGGAGAGACAGTCATAGCTCTCATAAAAACAATGAACCTGTTTTCCCAGAAGCCCTCAGACATCTCCTTCATCTTCACTTCTTTGAATTAGGTCAGATGTGGCCAGGGGAATACCACGAACAGATCAGCATGGTTCTGACAGAACCAATCAGTATTGCAAGGGAGGGGGCTTACATTAATTAAATCGGACTAATCAGAGTCCACCCATGGAGGTTGGATATTCTTTCTTTTATTCACCTAATTCTGGGATAACATTCTAATTTAAGGTTGGTACAGTCAATTCTTGGCATTAATAAATTTAACCTTCACAGTTTTCTCTCTCCTTGGAGGGCCTCAATGGTCTACCTGTATAAGGGAAAACACAAACCTTTCCTCAAGAGAGTAAATGAAATACGTAGCCCCTTTCATTCAGGAACTAGAATGGCATGCCCTACGAGGTGATGGGCTAGAGAGAGTCATTTTACTGGTGAGTCTAGCCAATGGCCCAATGCCGTCCAGGGCTAGTCCCTTGGCAATATGCTGATGTTGAGTAATCAGGGCTCCCTCCTCTTAGGATGGGGTGATGCAGAGAGGGCTGTTACTTGAGAATACCTCCTCCAGCCCCCACTCCCTCACCCTTGCCTTTCCCTATCCCCCAAGGCTACCTGAGGTAGCCATAATTCCTGGAATTTATCTTCTTTGGGATTAGAACATCTTTCCAGAAAATTCCCAGTAACCTGGGAAGGGCAGCACATTAAACCCCAGCACACATGTATTGATTAGATTAATTAGAAGCACCCCACCACCAACCATGGACAATGGGCCAGGGGGCAATGGGTGTCATCACACAAAAGAAAAAGGACCCAGGTTTAGGCTAACCAGAGAGAGCAGAGTAGGATAATAATAGAGAGTGAGGGTGTTTCTATGTCCCTGCCCAAGGTAGGAGGCAGGAAATGACAATGGTGGGGATACGAAAGTCAACTTCGGTGACCTAATAATTTAGCCCATAGGCATGTACAATCAATTGTGAGTGACAAAATTGCTCTCTTTTGATTCTGTGTCTCTTTATAGACAACAGCTCGATTACTTCCCTCCTCGGATATGCCAGTGGTTTCCAAAATCTTTGAAGCTCTGTTTCTTACACCCCCATCGGGCCTCTGACATGCCCATATGGCTCAGCAGACAGCCTTGGTAAAATGGCAGGATTCCACTAGCCTCCCTCAAATGGAAAGGAACACCCAGACAGAGGACATTCATTCCGTACAGAAATCAAGTCAGAGAAGGAGCGTAGCCAGAAACACTGCCTTGAAATAGGATTAGAGGGGGCTAAATCAATCTGGAAAGCAAAAGACCTTTTCCATTTTTTTCCCAACCAATTCTGAAAGCGATTCAACAATAAACCTATGTTTCTGGAGCAAATCCACTTGAGTACTACCTTCATCAATGTATTTAAGCTTATCCTTTATACCAATTAGGTATGTGGTAGCTAATCCCAAACTGTGAGGACTCTAGTCTTCTGAAGGGCCACTTCTGAAGCCCTTTCTGCAGAGTTTTATTTAACCTTCTATGACCGTTTCTCCAAGTGTGATCCCTGGACCATTCAGACACAAATCACATGGCAGGGGAAAGGGTGGGCGTGGGGTGGGGGTAGGGGTAGAGGTGGGGTGGGGGTTGAGCGTTGAAAATGCAGGTCACTGAATTCCATCCAGAATCTACTAAACTAAATTCTGAGGTGGTACGACCTAGAAATGAGCATTTTAAGCCAGTAAGTCATGTGATTCTTAATGAACTGTAGAATTTAAGCACATGGAACTGCTAGAAAGTGTCAATTACACTGCCTTATAGTTTATGGGGCTCTGTGTTTTATGAAGACTTTTCTCTCACTTAATCCTGACCACAAGCCTCAGAAAAGAGACTCAGAGCCAGCATTATCATTTCCATTACATGATGGAGCAACCACAGCTTTGCCCCGCAGAGTCTATGCATTAGGTTGCATGCTCATAAATGGGAATGCATGGGCTGTCCCTTGGGTTGTAGCACCACAGTCAGCGTTCTTGCCATTATCCCGGGCAGCAATGACATTCCAATGCACACATGTGCCAACCAGTCTTGTATCGTGTCTAAAGGGAAAGAAAATGGACACAGAGAAGCAACAAAAAAGGAGCATCCTTTGGGGAAACAAAATAAAACTACAGAAATTTGGAAGATTTAAGTAACCAGCATACTTATGGTAATTTATGGTTTAATAATTTTGAATTAGTTCAAAATTTAATTATTTAAATTACATATTTAGATTTGGACTGGTTGACTAAATTAAGCAGTGTATTAGTTAGGGTTCTCTAGAGAAACAGAATCAACAGGGAACACTTGCAAATATAAAATTTATAAAAGTGTCCCACGTGACCGCAGGAACACAGAGTCCAAAAATCCACAGGGCAGACTGCGAAGCTGATGACTCCAATGGAGGGTCTGGATGAACTCCACAGGAGAGGCTCACCAGCCGAAGCAGGAATGGGGCCTGTCTCCTCTGAGTTCTCCTTAAAAGGCTTCCCATGATTAGATTTAGCATCACTAATTGCAGAAGACACTCCCCTTTGGCTGATTACAAATGGAATCA
>PVIY010026152.1:0-35766 GCA_004026745.1 Myrmecophaga tridactyla
GCCCCATTCCTGCTTCGGCTGGTGAGCCTCTCCTGTGGAGTTCATCCAGACCCTCCATCGGAGTCGTCAGCTTTGCAGTCTGCCCTGTGGATTTTGGACTCTGTGTTCCTGCGGTCACGTGAGACACTTTTATAAATTTTATATTTGCAAGTATTCCCTGTTGATTCTGTTTCTCTAGAGAACCCTAACTAATACACCAGCCTAATTGTGTAGATATGCCCTTGCCACCATACTCTTATCTGAAGACATTGCCTTTTCTTCCACACAGAATCCATACCTCTTTCCAGTCCCTCTACCTGTTGACGTTTAGTTTTGGCATAATGCCTTTGTTACATTCAGTGGAAGCAAATTATAAGTTTATCCAAGTACATTTTAACAAGTAATTATAGGAAAGATTTTGAAGTTTGGTATGGGTTACAGTTCCATGATTTTTCATTTTTTCTTCTCGGTGCTCTAAGACATTGGAGACCAAAAGAAATATCAATATAATTTAAAGATAAGGAAGAGTATAACAAAGAAGATAGGATATAATAAATGAGTATGACTTCTGAGTCATTATACTGATATTTCTTTTGATCTCCACATACTCATTTATTATAGCCTATCTTTGTTATAAATTACATATATACATAAAAGCAATAGATTTCAAAGTACATCGCAACGATTAGTTGTAGAACAGATTTCAGAATTTGGTATGAATTCTGCAATTTTAGGTTTTTATTTCTAGCTGCTCTAAGATACTGGAGACTAAAAGAATTTATCAATATAATGATTCAGCAGTCATATCCATTTGTTAAACTGTACCTTCTCTGTGTAACTCCACCATCACCTTTGATCTTTCTCCCATTCTTTAGGGGTATTTGGGCTATTCCCATTTTAATTTTATCATTTTAGAAGGGGCTTCCGATAAAATGGGATAGGGAGATGGAACTAGTTGATGTTTGGAAGGGCTGGCCCCTCTGCATTTCAGGATTTATCTGGTCCAGCAACCCATCTGGAGGTTGTAGATTTTGGAGAGTTACCCTAGTGCATGGAACCTTTGTAGAATCTTGTATAATGCCCTTGATTTTCTTTAGGATTGGCAGGAATGGTTTTGGTTGGGATTTGGCAACTCTCTCAGCCACTGGTACCTTCTTTGTTATACTTCTTTTCTCCCTTTTGGTCAAGATAGCATTGTTAATCACACAGAGCCAGGGCCTGACTTAATGTCTTAAATGAGCTTGATAAAGAACCATGTTGGATCTTTAAGACATAGAGTAGTTGGAGCAGTGAAAATTGGGGCTTACGTAGCATGGGGGAACTAGATTGGCTATATCTGGTATCTTTATAAGCAGTCAGGCCGTTTAGTGTTCATGGCATTAGAAAATTCTTAATGAACTATCCAAATTTAACTGTTAGGTTATTAGAAAACTCTGAGTACATCCAAATTAAAGTGGTAGGTTGAGTAACTCATAGAATTTCCCTTTCCTGATATTTAAAGTACAAAATGGTAAAAACTAGCAAAAATATTCACCAAGAGCAAATGACAAAGAATAATGAAGTCAAATATAATAAACTTCAAAAATAGTGGCCGAAGAAAGAAACTGAAGACTTCAGAGTAAAGACACACAGCATAACTGAGCTCTTAACCTAGCTATAGTCTTGAATTTTTCCCAAACTGAGCAGGTACCCCCTCCCATCTTCTGCCAGAAAAATAACAGATATCACAAGTTAAGGTTGTTAATGTGGATCAGATATGGAAAGGGAACCCTGGAGTTTATGCTTTGACTTAACTGAAGGCTCTAGTGCTATATACTGAATTAGGGAATTATCCAAATGATCCCTTCCCAATTGGAAGACATACAGCCCCTAAGTAGTTGGAGTGAACTATCTCATAGCACATACAGACTATAATAAATGCTTAAAAGAGTAGAGTTCAGAATTTTTTTCAGACTGCATATTTCCTCAGCTGTATGCTACTCCTTAGGTTATGGAAACATGGAGGAGAACAAAATATGCAGTTTTCAAAATGTAACTCTGAGGAGGAAAAATACATTCAAATAAGGAGGGAACAGAATCAAGAATTCCCAGACTTGGAGATTTTTGTTTCCAACTAGAATATAGTAGATCATGATAGAACACTATTTCTGTTAAAATAGCAAAACAATAAAAGGCACATAAATTGGGGTAAAAAAATATATTTTAAAGACACAGGAGAGCTATGAAAAGAAAGGAGTTTAAATAAACTAAGTATCATTTGAGAGTAAAGTTCTAAGGTGAGCAGTCTCTTATCAGCTCTTTTCTTTTTTGGGATTACTTGCCAGTTTTGCATATGAGCTGAGGGTTTGTGTTGGCTCAGAAAAAGGAGCTCTACTGGGTAAAGGGAATCAGCAAAGCTTTTGGTTATCTTGTGAGACTGGCAACAATTTGGAAACTTCAGGATCCCTGAACACACACAGTTATTTTTACTAAGGCATATCTGTTGAATTTTGGAGCCATGAGGGAGGCTTGATATAGTAAACTAAAACTACTTGTGGTGTTATGGTAGAAGATGAGGCTCTGTTTGAAGATTGGGACCGATCTTGAATAACATGGCTGGTCTCCTTCTTAAGATATTTGCCATATTTAGAAGTGAGATGGGATGGGAGGCCAAACAGCAAAGCATAAAAACCTAAATGCCTTACTGAACCCCTTATAAACTTTCAGGGCAGAGATGTTAGAGATCCATACTGCTCTCAATTGAAGATTTGGGAAGGATGTACCTAAGGAAAAAATAAGAGCCAGAAGTGGAATAAATTACAATCTAGGCCTGACCCACTTCAGTCCCTGGTTTGCATTATGGTTATGCCTTAATTTCTTTGGCTATTCAAGCAAATACCATGAAATGGATTGAGTTATACAATGGGAATTTATTAGTTCCCAGTTCTGAGGTTTGAAAGAAAGTCCAAATCAAGGCATCATCAAGGTGATACTTTCTTCCTGAAGACTGAAATTCTAGCGCTGGCTGCTGGTGATCTATGATCCTTAACTTGCCACATGGCAAAGTACATGGGAATGTCTCCTGTTCTCTTCCTTCTTTCTCGTCCAGGTTCCATTGATGTTAGGCTTCTGTCGGCTCCCTCTTTGGCTTCCTCTCCTGTCTGAATTTCATTCTGCTTATAAAGGACTGCGGTGATAGGATTAAGACCCACCCAGATTGAGGTGGGCCGCACCTTAGCTAAAGTAACTTCATCAGAAAGTCCAACATACAATGGGTCCATGCCCATAAGAATGGGCTGAATTTAACATATTTTTCTGGGATATGCACAGCTCCAAACACCACAGGTTATCAGCCCTTTACCTTGTCTGCCTAACCAAAAAGAAACCCCTTATTAGTAAAAGATTTCATCTGGAGTCTCTGTAGTTCCTTTATATTCCATGTCCTGCATGAAATAAAATACACAGGACATCATGAGAGGAGGCAGGAAGATTTGTCCTTTAATCAAAAGAAAAAATAATAGGAGCTAATTTATAAATGACCCAGATATTAGAATTAGCTGACAAAGAATTACAAATGATTCTTTTTAAATCTGTTAAGAAAATTAGAGGGGAAAAGTTTGAGAAATGGATGAAAAGTTGGAGAATTCTAACAGAGAATTGAAATCTATAAAAAAGAACCGAATTCCTGAACTGTAAAAATATTATCTAAAATTAAGAACTCATTAGATGAGTTTAACAGCAAACCAGACATAGCATTAGATAGGATAGTGTACCTAAACACTGGTCATTAGAAAAATCTCCAAACTGAAGCAAAGAAAGAACGGAAAAACAAAAGAGAAAAGCAGGACACGAAGAAAAAGTCTAGCACATGCCTAATTGCAGTCCCAGAAAGAAAGGAGAGAAGAACATAGAAACAATTTTTGAAGAGATAGTGATTGTAATGTTTTTCCAAAGCTCATTTCCATCTTAACTGATAAGATTCTTAGTAGAAGAAGTGGGCAACAGGTGCACATTTACCCTACCTGTACGGACCCAGGACACTGTTTATTTCCACAGTCCTTTCAGAATTTATCTGCAGTTCACAAATATGCTATAGGATGCAGATTGTAAAGCTTTGTTCTAGATCTGTTCTTTTCAATAGAACTTTCTGCAGTGATGGAAATATTTTTTATGCTCACTGTCCAATACTGTAGGACCTAATCATGGGTAGCTATTGATCACTTAAGGAACTGGATTTTTTTCTGTTTAATTAATTAGCAGCATGTAGCAAGAGGCTAGCATATTGAACAGCATGAGCTGGAACACAGAAAAAAGGTAGAATATGTAAGAACTAGAGAGGAACAGTGGATATTAAAGCAGCTTAAAGGACTTCAGCATGTTTCCCTGTCCTTAATATGATTTAGCTTTTCTCTGTATGTCTATTTGTCTTTTGTTTCTATACCAACTGGTTTCGTTACTCTCTGTTAAACAGAATAGATTCTACTCTGTACATCTTTTTGTACCTCATGCCTTTTTGTTAAGGTGATTTAGCTATTCTTTTCAAGTGTCCTTTTCTCATTTCTGTATCATGTGGTTTCTCTATCCTATAAAATCTCTCAATATTTAGTAAAATCTATAATCTCAATACTTTTGTCCTTCCAAACTTTTGCTTACTCATGGTTTCCATTCTCTCATAGCTTCTGCTTTTTTATACCTGTTTTGTCTGTTATAATTTTACTTCATTAATCCCACATGTATTAAGTGCCTTTTGGATACTAGGCTCTGTTTAGGCACCAGATATACATCAGTGACCCATCAACAAGCCTTCCTCAAATATTTGTGCAGTCAGGGTACAGGAATACAAATGGAACTCAAAATTAGGCCTGAGCCACCCCCAAAGAACCTCTTTTGTTGCTCAGATGTGGCCTCTCTCAGCCAACATGACAAGCGAACTCACTGCCCTCCTCCTCTCTACATGGGACATGACTCCCAGAGGTGTAAATCTCCCTGGCAACTTGGGACAGAAATCCTAGAATGAGTTGGGACTTGGCATCAAGGGATTGAGAAAACCTTCTCAGACAAAAGGGGGAAGAGAGAAATGAGACAAAATAAAGTGTCAGTGGCTGAGAGATTTCAAACAGAGTCGAGAGATTATCCTGGAGGTTATTCTTACTCACTATACAGATATCGTCCTTTTAGTTTATGATATAGTTGAATGGCTAGAGGGAAGTGCGTGAAACTGTAGAGCTGTGTTCCAGTAGTCATGTTTCTTGAAGATGATTGTATGATGATATAGCTTTTGCAATGTAACTGTGATTGTGAAAAGGTTTTTTCTGATGTTCCTTTTATCTATGGTATGGACAGATGAGTAAAAAATATGGATAAGAAATAAACAAATATAGGGGGAATAACGGTTAGAATGAATTGAGTAGATTGAGATATTGGTGGTCAGTGAGAGGGAGGGGCAAGGGGTATGGCATGTATGAGTTTTTTCTTTCTCATTTATTTTGCTGGAGAGATGCAAATGTTCAAAAAAAATGATCATAATGATGAATACACAACTATGTGATGATATTGTGAGCCACTGATTGTAACCATGTCAAGAATGTTTATATGTCTGTTCGTTGCTTACAATAAAAATATTAAAAAAAAAAATCATAATACAAATGGAGACCCCTGGCCTGTCTCACTTCCCCCACCCCCACTTCAACAGTGTTCTGTTTAGAACTCTGAGGGATACTTCACCAAAGTGTATTCATAACCATGCCCCCCCATAGCCTTTGTACCTAGAAGAAGAGGCCAGTCTCAGGACAGTTTGAGCAGGGAATTCTTGGAATGCACGGGCCTACAGTGGGATCTAAAAGCAGGGGCATGGTCTCCTCTTGGGCATGTCTGAGGCCCTGTGGACTTGTCACCCTATGGAGAGGAGAGTGACACAGGAGAGCCAGAGTGGGCCATCAGTTGCTAAACCCCAAGTGTTTTACTGTTCATGAAGTTTACATTTTAGTTGGGAGAGAGAGAGACTATAAACAGAACGAATAAGTGAGTTGTATATGGGAAGGTTATCAGTACTATGGCATGAAATAAAGCTAGCAAGAGGGATAAGAGGAATATACACCTTGGGTTTGTCTTGGCTTTAAGTGAGATGGTCAGTGGAAGTCTTCTTGCCAAGGTGACATTAAGCAAAGACTTTGAGTGTGAGCAACATTTTTCATTAGACTGAACAAGAAATGTTTGCATTAGACAACTAAAACTGAGCTACTTTTGGCTGAAGTGTTGGGGTTTGTGAGTACCTACTAAGTGTCATGTATCATACTAGACATTTTACATTCCTCATCCTAATCAATTATTGCTTAACTGTAGAAGGCATCATTTTTCAGACCACGCAGTTAGTAGTAAGTAGTATTCAGATGACCAACTTCAAAGTTTATGCTATTTCCAAAGAGTAAATGAAGTTACAGTAAATAATTATAATTAGGAGCCATAAAAAGATAATGCTACAATTAGATGAAAATATTATCTTCCTACTATTTAACAAATTAAATGGAATTTCACTGATGAAGACAGGGTCGCTTGATATACTTACAAACTCCTATGCTGATGCGGGTGCCAATCTCTGTTCTTTTGAAATGTGCTAATGTAAGAATGAAAAGATAGTTTTAGAATATTTACTTTTAGTTACATATTTAATAGTTATGTTATTTCCATTTTCAAACCTGTTATATTTATTGGTTGTAATGGGGGTGCTTAGGACCTTCATTTTCTTTTTAATACATCTAACTCTTGATAGTGTCTGCAACCTTTCAATATTTTGACTCATTTGCCTTAATTTAATTGCAAGCAGGCTTTCCCCTATGAAGTACTATTTTCCTCACACTGGGAAACTACTAATTATTTTAATTTAAAAAGAGTTTGTGGCAAAAGTAGTTTTCTTGATTCTTGGCAAGTTTTAAGTCCATTGCAGTTTTACTGTGTATGGAAATCTTTCCATGGCAGGGGTGGAGGTGGGAGAATGGAGATCACTGTACAAAGGAAAAAATTCAATCTCTTTTTTTCATGTGACTTGAACATAAAATTATTTTAACTGCCATGTATGAATCTGGACATTATTCTTAGTTGTTTAGTACTTCAAAAGCACTCTCAAGAAGGAATTGTTTTGCTTATTTGTGATTCCAAATCAAATACACAGAGAGATTTGGAAGATTTGCAACAGGAAGTAATCTCACTTCTATGTAGCCACTAATCTTGTACAGAAAAGTTCAACTTTTATGAACAAAGGAAAAGCAGTCTCTTTTAAGTTACAAATACAAGCCCATGTAGCTTGCACTGTTTTCATAACTAAAATGAAGAAGCTGATTGTAAGTTCATCATTTTTTTAGCTGCATTCCTGGAGTCATTTTAGAGTTGGCCAGTTCCTAAAGACCTAATTCAACAGATTGTGAAGAAATATGCTGTTCATACATTTGTATTGTAACAATAATGACTGGCATCTGTATAAAACTATAGAGTTTATATAGCCCTTTCATGTTTTTACTTCATTTAACCCTGATGATTCTGAGATATGTATTATTCCTGTTTATGTAGGGACAAGTGAAAGATTCAATTGTTTGCCCTAAATCTTCTAGTTAATAAGTGATAGGACCAGTATTAGAAGCCAGGTTCTTTGGCTGCAAATCTGGTGCTTTCCTCTTTGTATCATCTTGTCTTTCTGTGCTGGTTTCTTAGCTGCACATCCTACTGTTGGCTTCATTCAAGTTCTTGACCAGTTTAAATCTCTGGGTCTTTTTCATGTACTGCCTTAAGTCAGGTTCTCTTCATCCTGTAAATCTATAATTGAAATTTTTTTTAACTTTAGTGAAATTTTTAATCCATTTGTTTTCATTTTCTATTTATGGTTCTACCCTTTTGAAATCTTTTCAATCTTGATTCTTTTATCCAGTTTATTTTTTTATTCCTTCCAGCTGTGTGTCAACAGCAAATTTTATAAGCAGCATGTTTTTGTGATTGTAGAAGCCATCCTGGTAATCTCTGCTGGTATACTGTGTGCTGATCACATAGTTGAAACTTTAAAAATGGTAATTGACAAAAAAGAGATTTTGTACAAGGCAGGAAAAAGAAAACCCATACATAATCCTTTATAAAAAAATAATAATACCCTCAATAAAATGGCTCTCCATTATTTCTTTGAAACATAGTTATTTCATGACCACTGTTCTAGTTTGCTAGCTATATACCAGAAACAGATAGGCTTTTAAAAAGAGGAATTTAATAAATTGCTAGTTTACAGTTCTGAGGCTGAGATAATGTCCCAATTAAAAAGCAGGTCTATAGAAATGTCCAATCTAAGGAATCCAGGGAAAGATACCTTGGTCCAAGAAGGGCACGAAGTTCATGGCTTCTCTCTCAGCTAGAAGGGCACATGGTGAAGTCTGCTAGACTTCTCTTCCAGCTTCTTGTTTCATACAGCTTCCCAGGAGGCGTTTTCCTTCTTCATCTGCAAAATGATGCTGGCTGTTGGACTCTTCTTCATGTTTCTGTGGTGTTCTCTCTTGTTGTTCTCTAGCTTTTTCCAAGGTGCTGCTTCTTTTAAAGGATTCCAGTAAAACCAATCAAGACCCACCTGGAATGGGTGGAGACACGTACCCATACTTGATTGAGTCACATCTCCATGGAGATAAGCTAATTAAAGTTTCCAGCATACAATACTGAACAAGGATTAGAAGATACTTGCTCCTGCAGGGGTTGATGAGGATTAAAACATAGCTTTTCTAGGGTACATAAACCTTTTCAAACTTGCACAATCACCATAGAACACTTTTGGTGTTTTCTTTTGTTCTGATATATTTATAAAAAATGTTTTCATGGTAAATTAAGTGATTATTTTCTTTTCACATCTAGACTAATTCTCAGTATTTTAAGAATCCATTTCCTCGTAACTTGTTTTCTGAAATTGGCCTAGAGTCACTAAGGAGTCTAGAGTTTCTTATTGGGAGCCCTAAAAAGAAGAAATCTAGTTGAAAGGAGGGTTGTGGGACTTATTTTATGACTGCATTTACATAGGAAGCATTTAGGCTGTATATTTAAAATTTAGATTATATTTTTAAATTAATAGTAACAATTTTCTAATAAAATTTTTTTCATACAAAACATGAGATTGAGAAAACATCAGGTATTATTATTTAGTTTTATTATTTTGTGAGTAGTGGTGAATTTTTTCAGGTATGGGGCTAAAGCCTCTCCAAGCTACCCACAGCTGCCGTCACAATGTGGGTATTTAGGAGTGACCCTAGCCAGCCACTTGGGGTCTACTTTCTGCATAACCTAACATGATTTTTTTAACCCTTTACAAGCATAACACCTTATGAGCAGTAACTAATGACGTGAAAGAAACTTTGTATAAAAAAGAAATGTCAACAGGTGATACTGGTCTTGCAGATGGAAATAAAAGTTAATGGATAATGTTACTACAGTAATGTGATATAATGCCAGACAGTTTATTTTATTAATAAGATTTATTTTAAATCTTTCTCAATTCCTTTAATTCTATATAGATAGAACTAATAAAGTCTAGGAAGGATTATTAAATCCTTCAGTTATATTTTAGGGCATTTTGTGGTGGAAACTATATAGCAGGAGTTGAGTTCAAGAGGATCCAGGAATGTATTGCATTATGTAGCCCCACCCAACCCCAACAGTGTACTGTATTTCACCTTTTTTAATTCCCCCCCCCCCCTTTTTCTTTCACATGGGCAGGCACCAGGAATCAAACCCAGGTCTCTAGCATGGCAGGCGAGAACTCTGCCAGTGAGCTACTGTGGCCCACCCTCACCTTTTTAAAATAGTTTTTTTATCATGCACTATTCACATTTTTCTTTCAATTTTGTGCACTTTCTGTGCTTAAATGAAAGATAAAAATGAATTTAAAAAAAACAACAAAAAAGTCAAAAAGAAAAAATTAAAAAAAATGAATTAAAAATATCTGATGCCTTATTCAAGTGAATTTTTTAGAAATTGAAACTGTTTAGTGATCTCACAAGTAGAAGCACTCACAGGCTCCATCAGTCAGAAAAATATAAAATTTTTCATCCAGAAAATTTGCTTTTATGGGGCACCTGGGTAGGGAGCTCTTGTTCTAATTTTTTCTAAACTATAGTCAGTAGACCGACCTCACTGCCAGTATCTTTGTAAATATCCAAGTGGGTTAAATATCCAGTGATTTCTTTTTGAGGACTCTACTGAATATATAACATGAAGTAATATTCTTTTGGTCTTCAGGAACTTGTGACAGTAAATACATAAGATAGTTATACTTTGGGGTGTTCAAGTTTTTAATTGTTGAAGTCTTTATTTAAAGTTTAAACTTGTCTGTTTCTGAAAGGAATTTGAGGTGATTTCTAATTATCTGGGAAAATCTCCTCATTGTAACCGAATGGTATTACATATCAGCTGCAGTTATCTGAGTAGATGTATTTCTGTTTTTCATCTTAATGTTTCTTTCTTCTCCACTTTCTCTAACTTCTTGAATTCCAGGCAATTTCCCCCCCCCAAATTGTGCTCTGCATAATTCTTAAGATGAAGAATTATATATCCTAAGATGTGTAAGAATGAATTGTGTATATCATGTGTATTCTTATATTACTTATAATAAAATTCAGTTTCAAAGCAACCAAGACACAGGAAGGTATAGGAAAGGATTCTGAGACCTTAAAATGAAGTTTTTCATAGCTGTCACAAAAAGTGTCAAAAATATGCATAAAGCTGGTAGGACTGAAAAGAATAAAAATGCTAACTGTATCAATGAATGAGTTTACAAACTATGAAGCATGTAGAGTTAAAAATTCCCAATAAGTGATGGAATTTTTAAGGGAAATTTTTATGATACCTTGATTATTATAGAGTATGTTATGTATCTAGATAAAAATATAAATTAAAATTAAAAATTGCATATTTTCTTCTTTCTGTTACTAGATGAAGCAAACCTTAATAAGATCCCAATTTGCTTGTACTTATAAAGATGACTGCATGATAAGCAAGGATAAATGGAATAGTGATAATTCTGCTTCAAATCCTCTGTGTGTTCTTCACATAGAAAATGGCCTTCCTGGTAATTGACCTTATTTGAGCAGTTAAATAGCAATTCAATTTTAGTTTATTAATTGGTTTTAACTGAGTAAAATTAGAGGGTTTTGCTTTGTTTTTTTGTTTTTTTTTTGCCAAAGTATTATGAAATGTAGAGGTTTATGTTTTTAAAGATCTGGGTTTATTACAAATTTGTGGCTAGAGATAGGACACAGTTTAATTTTAGTAAATGTATTTAAGAAATAATTTTTATTATTTGTTTAAAGATTAAATGTCATGGATTCAAATAAAACATTTTTTGGTATGGGTAAGAGCTGGTACAGTAAAATGAAAGGAAAGAAATATGATAATAATGTGGCTATATTTGTTAATCATGTAATTTAAAGCATTCTTGCATTGTAAATCATAAATTTTTAAATATACTTAAGCCAGTTTTAGGGTTTATTATAAAATTCTCACAAGTAAAATACTAAATATTATGTAATTTCTCCCTCCTTTTCATCTTGCATAACTAACACAAGGTGTAAATTCATCTGTTGGAATACCAGCAACTGCAACAAGTTTTGAAAATGTTCATCTGGACAGAAGTAAAAATGAAAAAGTATTAAGGAAATCAAGAAGTCACACAGGAAATAAGAGCTCAAAAAGGAAACAGGTGGATTTGGATGGTGAAAATATTCTCTCTGATAATGGAAACAAACTGCCTCAACATAAAAGTGCTAAAATACCTGAGGCACCAGACAAATCGCAGAATAAATTGAATGGCAAACCAGGAAGAGTAGCGAAAGGCAGCAAGCGTACTGCCAAGGACAAAGTAATTACTGGTCAGACAAAGTTAACTCAGTTTTTTAGACTATGAATTTATCTTTTGTGTGCTTTAGATTTATTTATATCTAAAACCTTTCACCAAAGGCATACATTTAATTTTTAAATGATCAAGGTGTAAATTACACTAATGCTTTATTATTTTGATCAGAAGTGTATGTAAGATATGTTAAGTATTGTTCAAAAATACTAATAAGTCATAATTATGCAGAATTTTCACAAAATTTAATGCACAGAAAAAAGCATATCATTAGGTTAAAAATTTATCTTAATTTTTTAAAGCAGACATTTAATATTATATATAGTCACAATAACATTAAGGGCTTTTCCCCCCATTGGCAATTAAATGATTTTGTTTTCTTCTGAAAAGATGGTATGGATGAAGAAGTATCAGACTTGCCAACAAGGTCGGTAGACTCTTCCCAGCATGCACCTGAGCACTGAAGGAAAAAGAAAATGTTTAAATTGTTTAATGGACTATTATTATCATGCAAAATTTATTAGAAATTAAAGAATGAATCTAGTATAGCTAAGTTTGCATAAGTCAAAGTTAAAATAGCTAATTAAATACTTGTTTACCCCATATTTTGGGGGAGGGGACTCTTTTTTTTAGCTATGATTGAACCAGGTTCATATTTGATTTTGTTATGATCGTATCCAAATATGGTTAAACTCAGAGTTCTATTTTATGGTTTTAAGCTATAAGAATTGAATTTTTAAAAGACTACTCACTGTCAAAATCTCTTCTCCCTATAGGAAACTTAGCTGAATTTTCTTCATCCACAATTTCTCTCTTTTCCTGTGTTGATTCGGTATCTTGAACTCCATTCTCAGCTGGAAAAGCTACAGATTCTTTCAGTGCGAGATAAGGTTTTATAGCTAGATTCAGTGGCAGGCCATGATTTAAGGAATTATACTTGGAGCCTGTGTTCTGCAAGGAAAATATCAATTTGTATTTTACTTGTTTCTTTGGGAACTGATACAATTGAATAATTGAATAATATTCTTATTGCCCTGTTTTGATTTTGAATCTTTAAATAAATTTTTTCTTGGATAAGAGGTATTCTCCAGGGTATATAAACAACCTGGTACATATAAAGTATCAATTATTCTAACGCATTTTGTATGCCTATTTGTAGATACATACATCTGTTTATAAAAATAAGAGTATCGATTTTTATATTTCAAAGGATTTCTGAAAATCATTTAAATTTCCAGTTAAGTAAGGACAAAGCCACACTTACCTTTGAATTTCTGTTTTCCTCATCGTTCATGAAACTGCTCTCATCACTTTTATATTGTTCCAGGGAAGGAGCAATGACTGATTTTCCTGCAGTATCTTCTTTCTGAAAAGCTTTCCCCAGCCTAAATGTATTAAATACCATGTCATCTTTTAAATTTCTTAAGGACTTTGATGCCGAAAGTAAAATACCCTGAGAAAACAAAGAAAAAGTCAATATTAATAGGTATGATGAGAGACTCATTTTTACCATTCTTAATTTTATATTTGCTTAAAATCAAACAAGAATGTGTAAAATGAAGAAAATTTCTTAGTCAGCCTGCTTCATAAATGATTCTTACCTTTATATATTTTCCAGTTTGAATAGAAAGCACTTCAAAGTCTTATGTTTTCAACATTTTCCAAATGACTCATCAGATAGAGGCTCACCTTTTGTGTAGCTGCTAATGCTTGCATTGTTTTGGTTTTAGTGGTTTATTGTTTATTCTTGAGCTTCAATTTTCTCAGAATCTGATTGAGGACCTTGGTAGGATGCTTTCTGTTGAATAGATTAGTCTTTTGAAAATGGGTTGTTATTCAGGAAGACCACAGGGCATCAGACACTCTTCTGTATATTTTCTGATGAAATAAAATATTAAAACTCAAGTAATTTCACTCAAACATGATAAGGATAAAAGTTTTGTTTACTTTAAGCCTGATTAAATTTAAACAGTCTTCAAAATGGATTTTCTTTCATAAATGCTTGTTATAGTTTTTGGTGATTAAAGTACATGTGCCTGTCAATGTGAACAAAAAGTCATTCATATTTTATGTAAAACTGAACTTTCAAGTGTGGATATTTTATTTTATCCTTGCATTTGCAAAATGATAATACTGACATTAATTAGTGACTTTAACAATTATTGAATAGCAAGTCTCTGAAAAGAATATTTATATGCTTCAAAAGTATTTATTTTGGGTGATGAGTATATGTTGTATGATTTCTTTTTTTTCCTTTCAGTATTTTTTTTTTTGGCAAGAGTAGGCTCTGTCAGTGTTTTTATTTAATGCATTAAGTCAACAGAATAAAATTACATCACAATTGTTCATTTTAGGTAAACCAAAAGGTAGTTATAACCTTACAGAGCATTCTCCAAAAGGTGTTCTCTTGGTCTTTAAATGTTTCTGTTTGCAAGTCAAGTAAACTGATGTCACCATATCCTAAGGGTTTTCAAAATTGAACAACTCATACGCAATAAATACTTATTAAACTGAAGTGAATTGAGAAACACCATTAGTTACACCATTCCTAGCAACCAAATCCGCCCTATTCACTGGCCAGTTTTTCAACAATTTTTTGACTATTCTTGGCCATTTGCTTTTCCATATAAATGTTAAAATCAAATTTTCAAGTTTTGTGAGAAATCTTGACAGAATTTCAAAGGTAATTGCATTCGTTTTATAGATTACTTTTGGAGAGGAATTGATACCTTTAAGATAATTGATTTCTTATCCATTTACATGGTACTTCTCTATGTTTACTTAAATCTTCTTCAGTCTTTTAATAACGTTTTATTGGTTTCTTCATAAAGTTCTTAAATATCTTTTGTTGAAAGAACTATGTTCTTTATAGTTTAATCACAAGAAGTTCTTTAATTTTTTGTTAATGTAAATAGCATCTTTCTTTTAAAAAATTACCTTTTGTAACATTACTGGTATATATGCCTGTGGTTGGCATTATAACATAACTTTCTGAATTCTTTAATTCTAATAACTTATAAATAAATACATTCTTTGGAGCCTTCCATGAAGACATTATATCAACTTAAAATAATGGCATTTGTTTTCTTTCTTGGTGGCTTATACTTTTGTGTATCTGTGTTTCTGAGGGTGCAGACACATTGTCCAGAACCCTCAGTAAATGTTAGAAATGGTGATAGCAGCATCTTTGCTATGTTCCTGATTTTATAGGGAATGCTTTTAATATTCCACCATACAGTATGATGCTTTGTGCTGTAGTTTTTTTATGGATGGTTTTTATAAAGTACATGGTGTTTTCTTCTACATTGGCTTACTGAGAGATTTGTCATGAATCTTTGTTGAACCATAATGAATGCTTTCTCTATATTTTTGGAGATGATACTATCATCTTTTTCTTCCAGTCTTTAATTTAGTAGATTAGATTAACAGATTTTCTAAGGGTAAATCAAGCATGTGTTCCTGAAACAGACCTTTTGTATGTGTGTCTATATTGTTGGATTCCCAATTTGGTAATATTTTACTTACTAATTTTGCATTTATTATCATGAGTGAGATTCATCTGTAATATCCTTTTCTTGGATTACCCTTTTCTGATTTGGGCATCACGGTTGTACTAGTCTCATAAAATTAACTGTTGTACAAGGTTTCTTTTTTTCTCATGTAGAAATTGGGATTGTTGTTTACTTACTTGGTAGAGATTTTAAGTAAGTGAGTCAGTTTATCAAGTATTTGTGGAAACATTCAACCTCTCCATTCCTGTTTTAGTTCTTTTGTTTGTTTGTTTGTTTTTTAAGAATTGTCTACTATTGTATAATTTGTCCATTTCTCTATTTACAAATTTGATAGTATAAAGTTATTCATCATATTTTCTTCTGAGTATTTTTAACCTTGCTCCATCTATAGTTGTATTTCATTCTAATTATGTTCGTTTGTGATCTCTTTCTCTTTCTGTCTCTCCCTCTCTCTTCCCCCTCCTTTTCTTTTTTAATTAGGTTACCCAGAAGTTTATTAATTTGTTAGAACTCACTCTTGTCTTTGATGTTCTTATTATGTTTTTTTGTTTTCTGTTTCATTAATTTCTGCTTTTGGTTATTCTTTACTTTTTTGAGGTTTGTTATGTTTCTAACTTTTAAAATTGGAGTAATATTATTAACTCATTAATATTTAGACTTTTTTAAACAAAGCATTTAAGACTATCCATTTCCCTTTATCATTTTTGCAAAGTCCTACAATTTTTGTTAATATTTTTATTGTAAATAACAAACAAACAAACATTCTTGACATGGTTACAATTAGTGGTTCACAACATCATCACATAGTTGTGTATTCATCACCATGATCAGTTTTTTTAACATTTGCATCTCCCCAGCAAAATAAATAAGAAGGAAAAAACTCATACATGCCATACCCCTTACCCCTCCCTCTCATTGACCACTCGTATTTCAGTCTACTCAATTTATTTTAACCTTTGTTTCCCCTATTATTTATTTCTTATCCATATTTTTTACTCATCTGTCCATACCGTAGGTAAAAGGAACATCAGACACAAGTTTATGCAATCACATAGTCACATTGTGAAAACTATATCATTATACAGTCGTCTTCAAGAAACATGACTGCTAGAACACAGCTCTACAGTTTCAGGTACTTCCCTCTAGCCACTCTACTATACCATAAACTAAAAGGAGAATATCTATATAATGTCTAAGAATAACCTCCAGGATATCCTCTCAGCTCTGAAATCTCTCAGCCCCTGACACTTTATTTTGTCTCATTTCTCTCTTCCCCCTTTTGGTTGAGAAGGTTTTCTCAATCCCTTGGTGCCGAGTCCCAACTCATCCTAGGATTTCTGTCCCACGTTGTCATAGAGATTTACACCCCTGGGAATCATGTCCCATGTAGAAGAGGGGAGGGCAGTGGGTTCACTTGCCATGTTGGTTGAGAGAGAGGCCACATGTGAGCAACAAAAAAGGTTCTCTTGGGCTGGCTCTTAGGCCTAATTTTAAGTAGACTTATCCTGTCCTTTGCAGGGATAAGTTTCATAGGAGCAAACCTCAAGATTGAGGGCTTGGCCTGTTGGTTTGGTTGTCCCCACTGCTTGTGAGAATATTAGGAATTCTCCAAATGGGGAATTTGGAATTTTCCCCCTTTCTCCCCATTCCCCAAGGGGACTTTGCCAATACTTCTTTATTCATTGTTCAAATCGCTCTGGGATTTATCGGGGGCATCACACTAACCTGGACAAGTCAACTAAATCTCATGCCTTTTTCAAGATTTCATGTACTTAGGGTGTTCAATTAAACTGTCCATATAAGTTAAATTAGGAAATGCACTGGTCAAAATATAAATTTTGCACCAAAAAAACATTTCTTGCTTTAGTCTCACACAGAAATTGAAGTTTTAAAATAGGAATGACCATCTATTTTTAACATCCTGCGATATTAACATTCCTTTGTTCTTCCTCATACAGAAACATTTTTTAATTTGTGCATTGATTCACTGTCTTTGTATACTCTAGGCATTCCTAAACTATACCATCTCAGTGTTTATCATCTGTTCTTTCCTTCTGGTTTCATATGTGCCCCCACATATGAATGTTTAGAATTTTCAACATTGCTTAGTTCCAAGTTTTTATAATTTCCATTATAATTTCTTCTTTGCCTCATGACTTAGGTATTAACATTCCAAATGTATGGGCATTTCATTTTAGGAGGGGAGGGTATGAAGTTCTAACTAAATTGGGGTGTTGCAGAAAGCTTGGTCTATAAAATTATAAGCCATTTGAAATTTGTATTAGATTGAATGATAGGATATTGCCTGTTTTCAACTTTTTTTGACCTATAAACACTAATTCCATATGGCTCAATGTAGAGCCATGTTTGTGTCCTATAGTGTCTTCTCTTTGTGGAAAGGTTCTATTTGTTCTTGAATAGGTAAGGTACTATATATGCTATAACATGAAATATGATTATTGTGTTCAAATTGAATACGCTTTATTGATTTTTTTTGTCTATTGGACTATCAATTACTGAAAGATATTTGCAGATATCTCACTATTAAAATAGGTTTATCTAATCCTGTTTGTGACTCTGCAGTTTTTGCTTTACTTATTTTGAGCCTCTGTTGTTAGAATGTTGAAATTGCAAATTTTTCCTCGGAATCCAAACCAAACCATGTATCATGATGAAACAACTTTCTAGCTTTAATAATGGAGCCAGTCTGCTCCCAATTCAGGGGTCCCTGGCATTGTTCTGGGTTGGGAAAGATTGACTTGGGAAACCATTTTCTGGCATGTCCTCCCTTCCAGGATTTGCTGCGTGGCAAAAAACATGTTAAGACAATGAAAGCAGTGTAAGAAACTGTTGAGGTGGATGGCTTGAGGCAAAAGCTCACCTGCTTTAAACACCCAGGAGAGCTTTAATAATGTGTCTTGCCTTAGAATAAATTTTTTAGTCTATTAGCATAACTACATCATCTTTCTTTTTATTAAAATTTCATCATTTTACTTTCACCTTTCCTGTATCTTTGTTTTAGATATATCTATTGTAAATATTATAAGCTGAATTTGTAATTTTCAAATAGGTTGACTGTCTTTTTCTTTTATAAGGAAAGTTTAGTTCATTTGTACTTAGTGTGATTAGTGAACTATTGAGATTCATTACTACTACTATCTTATTTTGCACTTTGAATTTGTTTCAGTATGGTTTTTCTCCTTACATTCTTTTTGATTAAATTTATTTGATGTTTTGTTCTTTTGAACTTATCTTAGACATTTTAATATCATCTTAAGTTATTGAAATTTAAAGTTAATCGGTATTTTTATCTTCCTCCAAAATAATGTAAAGATCTAGAATGATTAACTCTAGTCACCTCTATTCCTAATTTATTTTTCCAGAATTTAAGCATTTTTTAATGAAACAATTAGTTTATTTTATTATTTTATATGATCAACATTTGTTTACATTTGACATTGTTTATTTTACTTTTTTTTGCTTATCATTCCTTTTCATATTTCAGACCTGCTTTTGACAACCATTTATCTTTCTGAAGTATATCCTTTAGATGGTTTGTTAGTAAAATATTTCAGTTTCAATTACTCAGCTGACAGTTGCTTTCTCTCAGTACTATATTATTTCAGTGTTTTCTTTTCATTATTATTCCTGATAATGAATAATAAATAAATAAATGATAATATAATAAGGATAATAATATTATAAAATAAAAAATTTAAGAAATGATAATAATAATAAAACTAAAGCTCTCAGTTTTAATTATAGTTCCTTTGTAGTAATCTCTATTCTGTCTAGCTGATTTTAAAATCTTCTGTTTATGATTGATTTCTACAATCTCAGATGTTTGAGTATGGATTTCTTTTAATTTGGATTTTTGAATCTGAGAATCAGTGTCTCTTCTGAATTCTAGGATATTGTTAGGTATTATCTCTTTAAATATTGACTTTCCCTCATTCTATTTTATCCTTCTGATATTCCCTTTTGATATATATTGGGGATGTTCACTCTGTCCTCCATATCTCTTAACTTTTCTTTCCTAATTTCTTCTATCTCTATCTCTCAATGTATTACATTTTAAGTAATTTCTTAGGAGTTATATTCCAGTTCAGCAGTGCAGTTACACTAATTTCTAATATACTATTTAGCCTTTCTAATTAGTTTTAAATTTCATTTATTATATTTTATATTTCTAAGAATTATAATGATTTCTTTCAGATTTGCCTAGTCAGTATTTTTTTTTAATTAGAAAACTTGTGAGTTTATAAAACAATCATTGTATAAAATACAGGATTACCCTATAGCACTGTATTATTAATACCTTGTATTGATATAGAACATTTGTTACAACTGATGAAAACACATATTTGTAATTGGACTATTAACATACTTCATTAACTTGGGTTCAGTGATTGTATAGTGCAGTTCCATGGATTTTTAATCAATTTTATTCTGTTACCATATGTGCAACCTAAAATTTTCCCTTTTAACCACATTCAGATATATGCTTCTGTGCTGTTAATTATATTCACAATTTTGAGTTACTATCACCATCAGCCGATACCAAAACCTTAACATCATTCCAAACAGGAACTCTGTAAATTTTAAATCTTAACTTACTGTTGCCTATCCTCACTCCATCATCTGATACCTATATGCTAGATTCTGACTCTCTGAGATTGCTTGTTCTAATTATTTCATATGAATGAGATCATACAATATTTGTCCTTTTGTATCTGGCTTATTTCACTTAACATGATGTCTTCAGGGTCCATCCATGTTGTTAAATGTATTAGAACTTCATTCCTTTTTATGGATGAATAATATTTCATTGTATGTATGTATGTATCAGATTATGTGTATCCATTCCTTGGCTGATGAACACTTCGGTTGCTCCTGTCTTTTGGCAGTTGTAAATATTGCGGCTTTGAACATCAGTGTACAAATATCTGTTTTAGTGTCTGCTTTTGATTTTTTTGGGTGTATACCCAGTAGTTGGATTGCTGGGTCATATGATAATTCTATACATAACTTTCTGAGGAACCACCAAACTCTTCCACAGCAGCAGAACCTCTTTACATTCCCACCAGCAATGAATGAGTGCTTCTAATTCTCTGTATCCTTTTCAATACTTGTAATTTTCTGTCTTTTTAGTAGCACCCATTTGAATGGATGTGAAATGGCATCTCGTGGTTTTGATTTGCATACCTCAAATTGTTTATTCATTCATTTGTTGATGAATGGGTTGCTTCCACCTTTTGGCAATTGTTAATAATGCCTATGTGGACATTGGTGTGCACATGTCTGTTCAAGTCCCTATTTTCAGTTCTTTTGGGTATATACCTAGAAGTGGAATTGCTGGGTCATATGATATTTCTACACTTTTGGAGGAATTGCCAAACGTTTTCAAAGTGGCTGCATCTAGTGTTTAGTCTAAGGTTTCTTTCATTGAGAATGTCTAAAATTTATCTACAATGTTATATGAATAAAGTAGTTCCTCCCTTTATATTACCATCATATAAATACATCAGAATTGGTCTATCCATTCTTATGTGACACCTGAGTTTTGTTGTTGTTTGTTTGTTTGTTTGTTTAACATGGGCAGGCACCGGGCATTTAAGCTGAGTCTGTGGCATGGCAGGTGAGAACTCTGCCACTGAGCTGCCGTTGCCCGCCCGACACCTGGTTTGTAACCAGTTTTGGGGTATGAAAAATAGGCTGCTCTGGATATTCTTATACTAGTCTTTTCAAGGGCATATGTTTTTATTTATTTGGGGTAAATACATAAGAATGCAATTGTTGAGTAATGGAGTAGCATATGTTTTATTTTTTAAGAAACTGCCAGATTTTTTTCTCACAGTTTTACCATTTTCAGTTCAACCAAGAATGTATTCGTACTTTGGTTGCTCCACATCCTACCAACACTTGATATTGTCAGTCTTCCTCATTTTAGTCATTCTGGTGTATTAGTTGTAGTAGCTCATTGTGGTTTAATTTACCTTCCCTGATACCCAGCTATGTTGAATACTTTTTGACGTACATCTTAGCTATTTATATATCTTTTTTTTTACGTTGGCCGACTTAAATCTTTTGCTTATTTTTATGTGTGAGTCTGATTTCTTTCTATATGTTGAATACTAGACTTGTGCCATGCATATATGAATATTATCTCCTATTCTTATTGGGGTGTTTAGAATTTCTCATTTTAATAAAGTCTAATTTAACATTTCCTTCCTTTATTGCTATAGTTTTCCTGTGTCCTAAGAAATTTTTTCCTATCTCCAAACATGAAGATATTCTACTTTACATACTCTAAAAGCATATAGTTTTAGCTTTTACATTGAGGTCTATGATCCCTCTCAAATTAGTTTCTGTGTTGGGTTTAGGAGGTAGGAGCAAAATGGAATCCAGTTCTTTTGGCACCCTTTGTTTGAAAGAGTATTTTTCTCCATTGTATTGCTTTGGTGCCTTTGTTAAAAATAAAATATTAAAAGTACAGACTTATTTCTGTATTCTCTAATTTTTTCATTGTTCTATTTGTTAATCTTTATGTCAGCACCACATTGTCTTGAAAACTATAGCTTTATAGTAATATTGAAGTGAAGAGTGTAAATGGCCCCACTTGGGTCTTTTTCAAGGCTGCTTTGGATATTCTAGGTCTAAGCAAGTATCATGTTTAAGATCATGACAAAATGTCTGATTACACTGGACTTAAACTATAAATTCATAACAGAATATAACAAATAATACACAAACGTGTAGGAATTAAATATTAAACGCTTTTTGAATAATGCATTGATCTAGAAAGCAATCTGTACTGCATAGGGCAATAAGTTGTGCTTAAAAGATACTGCAAGGTAGACAGTGTCATGAGATGAGACTGGAGGGGTAGGTGGGGCTAGCGCATGTGAACTATTTTGAAATATGTGGACCTTAAGCCAAAAGAGATCTGAAATAGTTATATTAATAGATGATAAAATAGACTTTAAGTGGAAAAAAAAAGACAGCCAGAAACAAAGATGGTTATCATGTTCTGACAAAGGGGGCAGTTCAAAAAGATGTAACAATTATGAATTCTTCTAACAGCAGAGCCCCAAAATATATGAAGCAAATGCTGACACATTTGAAGGGAGAAAATGGCAGTTCAACACTAATAGTAAGAAATTTTAATATACCACTTTCAGTAATTGTTAGAACATCTAGTCAAAAGATCACTAAGTAAATACAAGACTTGAACAATACTCTAAGCCAACTAGACCTAACAGTCATATATAGAACACTTCAACCAGCAAAAACAGAGCACATATTGTTCTCTAGTAGATCATATTATTCTCAAATAGATCATTCTCCAGGATAGAACATTTTAGGTCAGAAAACAATTCTCAATAATTTCTAAGACTTTGAAATCATACAATGTTTATTCTCTAACCACACGTGAATGGCGGTAGAAGTCAATAACAGAGGAAGAATTGGAAAATTCACATATACAGGGAAATTAAATGACACTCTTAAATCTTAAATAATCAGTGGCTAAAGAGAAAATCACAGGCAAAATTAGGAAATACCTTGAGGAGACTGTAAAGGAAAATACAACATACCAAAACTTAAGGAATGCATTGAAGGCAGTGGTGAGGGGGAATTTAAATCTGGAAAAAAAAGAAAGGAGGAAGACTTGAAATCAGACACTTTACCCTAAAACTGGAAGGAAGGGAGTTGGGGCAAGATGGTGGTTTATTAGGTGTGAAGTTTAGTTAGTCCTCTGTGGCAGCTAGTAAATAGCTAGAAACTGTCTGAAACAACTCTGGGGGATTTCTGGGACTGGACATACATGGTACCCATCTGAAATGGGTGAAACAGCCAAGATCCCATATGGAACTGTAAGTCTCCCAAGCCACGGAGGTTGGCATCTATCACGCACAGGCGCAACAGGCTGTCTTGGAGTTGGTTCCGTGAGGAAGACACAAGCCTCCCTACTAGGGCAAGGGAAGGTGGTTCAACCAAGGTGTTCTAGTTTGCTAGCTGCCAGAATGCAACACACCAGAGACAGATTGGCTTTTAATAAAAGGGGATTTATTTCGTTGGTTCTTCAGAGGAAAGGCAGCTAACTTTCCACTGAGGTTCTTTCTTACATGGAAGGCACAGGATGGTCTCTGCTGGTCTTCTTTCCAGGCCCCTGGGTTCCAACAACTTTCCCTGGGGTGATTTCTTTCTGCATCTCCAAGGGCCTGGGCTGAGCTGCAAGTGCTGAGATGAGGAATGCCGAGCTGCTTAGGCTGGGCTATGTTGCGTTCTCTCATTTAAGCACCAGCCAATTAAGTCAAACCTCACTCATTGCAGCAGACACGCCTCCTAGCCGACTGCAGATGTAATTAGCAACAAATGAGGTTCACGTACCATTGGCTTATGTCCGCAGAAACAAGACTAGGTATGCTCACCTGGCCAAGTTGACAACTGAATCTAACTAACACGCAAGGTCTGAGTGAGAAATTAACAAATTTGGACTGCTGAATATAAGCTCCAAGAACAGATAAACCTGGAACAAGTGCGAAAGGAATTGGGAGGTTTTGCCTGGCAGAGAGACAGCAGGACTGATGGGGGTGGGGAGGAGGCTTTTGGAGTTGGACAAGCTTAAAATACTGGTAAGGGCTGAGCCCCAAGAAAAGGGCACATAGAGCCCCAAATCAACTCTACCTCTTGATTGGGAAAACCAGGGTCTGGGGTTTGGCTCTGAAAAGGATTTTTCTTTTCTTTTTTTAAGTGGTTTTAAGCCCATCAGGAAAGCTGCAGGCTTTCTCAGACTTCAGCACTGCCAAGGCAAGGGTGAAATTAAGCTATGTCTGAGAGACAAAGTCACTAATTAGGTGAAAGGAAATAATTCCCTAAAGGCGATATCTTTTAAGTAGTCTCTACAGGAAACAAGAGAAGGTAGCTCAGCCAAGCTTCCACTGCAGTTATAATCCAAGCAGAGAGGAAGTGGGGTTGATGAAAAAAAAAAAAGAAAAAGAAATAAAAGAATAAGGACAGAGGCCTTTGGAGTTGGCTGTGCCCAGAGTACTGGAAAGGGCTGTGCTCCAAGGGAGGGACATAGAACCAGGTACCAACTCCAGCTTTTGACTGGTGAATCTTGGGTGCTGGGGACTCTGAAAAGGGATTCCTATTTTTTCCCTTTTTTCTTTCTAAACTATTCTAAGCTCATTATAGAAAGCCTAAGGCATTTTCAATTGTCAGTGCTTCACACAAGCAAGGGTGAAGCTAAGATAGGTCTGAGAGACAAAGAAATGAGTCAGGTGAGGGAGATAATTCCCTACAGGGCATATCTTCCTCGAGAAAAGGGCGGGCAGGGTCCAGCTCAAGTGGAGGCCTTCTCTCAGAGAATTCTGTCCCCAGGGGCTGGAAAACAAACCTTGCAATCTACCTCAGCCTCTGTCTTAACCATGCCCCTGGCAGGGGCAGGTCTGTCGAGAATTGAAGGGTCCCAACCATTTTACACTGATGAAGAGCTATGGGTTGACAAGTGCCACCTGTTGGGCAGGGTAGGAAAAGCAGAGAGTCTAGAGAATTCACAGGGGAGACAGACAACCTGCTGGGTCTCATTCCCAGGGAAGCTTGATACTGATTATAGCCTCCTGGAAAAGTCTTATTGGGGCTGATCATATCTGGGGAGACTCACCTTAAAAGGTTCCATATAGGCAGGGCAAGAACTAGAAAACAAGAGCTGAAAAATTCTGATCAGTTAGACAGAAGCTATTCTAGACAACTAAAATATGTTGAACTGAATGCCAAAGTACAGATAAGAGAATAAAGCCAACCAACAAGAAAACCCTAGTGAAAGAGTGAAAACAACCAGCAGAATAAACAAATCAAGGAAATCAGATGCCTAGACAACAGCAAAAAATGAGTCATACTAGGAAAAACACAGATATGCCCCAGTCGAAGGAACAAACATTTCAAGAGTTCGAAAACTAATTAAAAATGTTCAAACAAACATGCAAAATCACATCAAAAATCAAGTCAATGAGTTTAGGGAAGATATGGCAAAAGACATGAAAGATATAAATTCTTCACCAAAAGACTGGGTGATCATAAAGAAAAACTCGAAAGTTTGAAAAAACAAATGGCAGAATTTATGGGAATGAAAGGCATAACAGAAGAGATGGAAAAAAAAATGGAGACCTATAACAGATTTGAAGAGGCAGAAGAAAGGATTAGTGAACTGGAGGACAGGACATCTGAAATCCTACACCCAAAAGAACAGACAGGGAATAAAATGGAAAAAAAAAACAAGGTCCTGTGGAATTGGATGACAACATGAGGGCATGAAAACATGTTATGGGAGAAACATGTTAAGAAGAGAAGGGAAAAGGGTCAGAAAGAATAATGGAGGAAATAATCACTGAAAATTTCCCATCTCTTACAAAAGAATTACAGATTCAAGAGGCACACTGTATCCCAAACAGAATAGATCTGAATCACCTACTCCAAGACACTAATCAGATTATCAAATGTCAACGATAAGAGAATTCTGGGGTGGGCCACGGTGGCTCAGCAGGCAAGAATGCTTGCCTGCCATGCCAGAGAACCTGGGTTCGATTCCCGGTGCCTGCCCATGTAAAAAAAAAAAAAAAAGAATTCTGAAAGCAGCAAGATAAAAGTGATCCCTCATATACAAGATGTTCCAGGTGTTGTTAGCTGCCAGAATGCGATATGCCAGAAATGGGTGGTTTTTAAAAAGGGAAATGTATTAAGTTGCAAATTTATAGTTCTAAGCCTGTGAAAATATCCCAGTTAAAGCAAGGCTATAGAAATGTCCAATCTAAGGCTTCCAGGGAAAGATACCTTGGTTCAAGAAGACCAGTGACGTTCAGGGTTTCTCTTTCAACTGGAAAGGTACATAGCAAACATGGCAACATCTGCTAGCTTTCTCTCCAGGCTTCTTGTTTCATGAAGCTCCCCCAGAGGCATTTATTTATCTTCTCCAAGGGTCTCTGGCTGCATAGTCTCTCGTGGTTCTTGTGGCTCTCTTCTCTCATGGCTCTGTTACTTTCTCCAAAATGCTTCTCCTTTTGAAGGATTCCAGTAAACTAATCAAGACCCACCTGTAATGGGTTGAGTCACATCTCCCTCTATCCCAAGGTAAATACCCACAGTTGGGCGAGTCACATCTCCATGGTGATAATCTAGTCAAGTTTCCAACATACAGTACTAATAGGGATTAAATGAAAGGCTGCCTCCACATGATGGGATCAGGATTAAACCATGACTTTTCTAGGGTAAATAATAAACCAGCACATAAGGGAGTCTGAATAAGACTAAATACAGATTTTTTTCTGCTAAAGCCATGGAAGAAAGAAGGCAGTGATATGATATTTGTAAAATATTGAAAGAGAAAAACTGCCAGCCAAGAATTCTGTATCTGCCAAAACTGTCCTTCAAAAAAGAGGAAAAGTTTAAAATATTTTCACACAGACACCAAGAGAATTTGTGAACAAGAGATCTGCTGTACAAGAAATAATAAGAACACTACAGGCAGATGGGAAAAGACAGGAGAGAGAGGTTTGGAGAAGAGTATAGAAAGGAAGACTATTAGAAAAGGGAAAATGAGAGTTAGAAAAAAATAATGTGTGCTGGTTTGAAACTGTTATGAACCCCAGAAAAAACATGAGCTTCTAATCCAGTCCTATTGGGGCAGATCTATTGATTGGGTTGTTTCCATGGAGATGTGTACCCAGCTGTGGTGAGACCTTTTGATTATGTTGTTTCCATGGGATTGTGACCTGCACGATTGTGGGTGGGACCTTTTGATTAGGTTATTTCCATGAAGATGTGACCCCACCCATTCAAGGTTGGTCTTGATCAGCTACTGGAATTCTTTAAGAAGGGGACATTTGGGAGAGGACACACTTTTGGAGTGGAGACAGAAACACCCCAGAGAGATGGTAAGCTAAGAAATGAAGTCCAGACTTTGCCCTGGAAAACCTAAGAAAGAACCCCAGATGTTTAGAGAGAGAAAGCCACTGGAATAAAAAACAGAAGGCAGCAAACCAGGAGCAAGGACTAGCAGATCCCAGTCACGCGTCTTCCCAGCTAACATAGGTGTTCCAGATGCCAGCTTCCTCTCCCCCAAGAAGGTATCCTTTTCTTGGTGCCTTAATTTGGACATTTTCATAGCCTTTATTTTGTAACTTGTCTTAATAAATCCCCTTTATAAAAGCCAATCCTATTCTGGTATATTGCATTCTGGCAGCTTTAGTAAACCAAAACAATATGACACCTAAAATCCAAAAGACAAAATGGTAGAAGAAGTCCTGCCTTTATGATCATAACATTAAATATTAATGGATTAAACTCCCCAATAAAAACACATAGCCTGGCAGAATGGATTAAAAATAGGACACATCTATATGTGGTCTACAGGAGACTCAGTTTAGACCCAAAGACAAAAATACGTTGAAAATAAAAGGTTTGGAAAAGATATTTCATGCAAATAAGAATAAGAAAAGAGCAGGGGTAGCTATACCAATATCAGACAAATTAGACTTCAAATGTAAAACAAGAGACAAAGGAGGACACTATGTATTATAATAAGGGACAATTCATCCTGAAGACATTACAATCCTAAGTATCCACTGAGCCAGGGTGTCCCAAAATACATGAGGCACACACTTACTGAAGAAAGAAATAGACACCTCTATAATGGTAGTTGGAGACCTCAGTACACCACTCTCATCAATGGATGGGACATCTAGAGAGAGGATCAATAATGCTGTTGTGTAAGACACAAACGAACTAGAGATAACAGACATTTATAGCACTCCACACACCAGAACAGCAGGACAGACATTATTCTCAAGTGCACAAAGACGTCGCAATAAATTTAAAATGTTCAAAATTATATAAAACACTTCCTCAGATCATAATGGAATGAAGTTGGAAATCTATAACAGGCAGAAGGCCAGAAAACTCACAAATATACGGAGGCTAAACAATACACTCTTAAATAACCAGTGGGTCAAGGAAGAAATTCAAAGAGAAATCAGCAAATATCTTGTGGAAAATGAAAATGAAAACACAACATATCAAAACTTATGGGACCTGGGTTCAATTCCTGAAGACTGCCCATGCAAAAAACAAAAAAAAAAAGACGAAGAAAATTTATGGGATGCAGCAGAGTTGGTGCTGAGAGGGAAATTTATTGCTGTAAATGCCTATATTAAAAAAAGAAGAAAGAGCAAAAGCATTGAATTAATGGTTTGCCTGTCGGAACTAGAGACAGAACTGCACATAATCCCAAAGCAAACAAAAGGAAAGAAATGACAAAAATTAGAGCAGAGTTAAATGAAATAGAGAACATGAAAACAATCAAGAGAATCAACAAAACCGAAAGTTGGTTCTTTGAGAAAATCAGTAAAGTCAATGAACCCTTACCTAGCCTAACAAAAAATAAAAAGAGGATACAAATAGGTAAAATCAGAAATGAGAGGGGAAATAACTACTAACCCCACAGAAATAAAGGAGAAAATGGGAGGATACTATGAGCAACTATATGCTAATAAATAGACAATGTAGACAAAATGGACAACTTTCTAGAAAATCATGAACAAACAACATTGACTCGAGTAGAAATAGATGACCTCAACAAACCAATTACAAGTCAAGAGATTGAATCCATCATCAAAATGTTCCAAAAAAGAAAAGTCCAGGACCAGATGTCTTCATACGTGAATTCTGCCAAGAATTCAATAAAGAATTAGTACCAATCCTGTTTAAATACTTCAAAAAATTGAAGAGGAGGGAAAGTTACCTAACTCATTCTATGAAGCTAAAATCACTCTAATACCAAAGCCAGACAAATATGCCACAAGAAAAGAAAATCACAGACCACTCTTTTTAATAAAAATCCTCAGTAAAATACTTGCAAATCAAATCCAGTAACACATTAAATGAATTATACACCATGTCCAAGTGGGATTGATTCCAGGTATGCAATGCTGGTTCAACACAAGAAAATCAATTAATGTAAACACTACATCAATAAATTAAAGTGGCAAAACCACATGATCATCTCGATTCATGCAGAAAAGGCTTCTGGCAAAATTTAACATCTTTTCTTGATGAAAACACTTGAAGGGATAGGGAAAAAATGGAACTTCCTCCACGTGATAAAAGGGATATATAAAAATTCACAGCTAACATCATAGTCAGTGGGGAAAAACTGATCCTCTCTCTCTAGATGTTCCATCCATTGATGAGTGGTGTACTGAGGTCTCCAACTACCATTATAGAGGTGTCTATTTCTTCCTTCAGTAAGTGTCTGCCTCATGTATTTTGGGACACCCTGGCTCAGTAGATACTTACGATTGTAATGTCTTAGAATTGTAACTTTTATCTTAATAAATTCCCTTTATAAAAGCCAATCCTATTCTGGTATATTGCATTCTGGCAGCTTTAGTAAACCAAAACAATATGACACCTTTCCCACTGAGATCAGAAATAACACAAAGCTGCCCATAGCCACTGTTCTTTTTCAAAATTCTGTTGGAAATTCTAGGCCACCAAAATAAATAAAAGTATCCCCAAATTGGAAAGGAAGAAGTAAAACTTCCACCATTTGCAGATGACATGATACTATATGTCAAAAATCCCAAAAAATCTACAGCAAAGCTACTAGAACTAATAAATGAATATAGCAAAGTGGCAGGGTACCAGATCAATACGCAAAAATCAATAGTGTTTCTATACACTAGTAATGAGCAGTTTAAGGAGGAAACCAGGAAAAAAATTTACAATAGCAACCAAAAGAATCAAATATTTAGGAATAAATTTAACCAAAGCCATAAAAGACCTATACACAGAAAACTACAAGAAATTGCTAAAAGAAACCAAAGAAGACCTAAATAATTAAAGGACAGGACGTACCATGTTCCTGGGTTTTTAGACTAAGTATAGTTAAGATATCACTTCTACTCACATTCATTTATAGATTCAATGTAATACTAATTAAATTCCCAACAACTATCTTTGCAGAAATAGAAAAACAAGCAACCAAATTTATTTTGAAGGGCAAGGTACCCCATATAGGAAAAAGTATCTTGAGAAAGAGGAATGAAGTGAAGTTCTCACACTACCTGACTAAACCATATTACAAAGCCACAGTGGTCAAAACAGCATGGTATTGGCATAAAGATAGATATACTGACCAATGGAATTGAATTGAGTGTTCAGAAATAGACCCTCTTATCTATGGACAACTGATCTTTGGCTAACTCAACTGGGATAGAGCAGCTTGTTCAATCATTGTTGTTGGAGAACTGGATATCTATATCAAAAGAAAGAAAGAGGACCCCTATCATATCCATATTAACTCAAAGTGGATCAAAAACCTAAACATTTAGAACTAAGAAAACTTTTAGAAGAAAATACAGGGAAATATCTTAAAGATCTTAATTTTCAGAAATAGAAAAAAACATTAACCAAATTTATTTGGAAGAGCAGGGTACCCCTATGGGTAAATATATCTGGAGAAAGAGGAATGATTTGGGAGGTCTTACACTACCTGACTTGTGGTAAGAGGTGATTTCCTAGACCCTACACCCAAAGTACAAGCAATGAAAGAATAGATAAATGAGATCTCCTCAAAATTGAACACTTGTGTGCATCAAAGGACTTTGTCAAAAAAGTAGAACAGCAGCCTATGCAATGGGAGACAATATTTGGAAACCATATATTAGATAAGGGTTTAAGATCCAGAATATATAAAGAGATCCTTCAACTCAATGACAAAAAGACAAACAACCGAATTACAAAATGGGCAAAAGACATGGAGACACTTTTCCAAAGAGGAGATACAAATGGCTCAAAAAAACATGAAAAGATGCTCAACTTCATTGGTTATTAGGGAAATACAAATAAAAACTACAATGAGATATCATCTCACATCTACTAGAATGGCCATTACCTAAAAAACAGAAAATTACAAGTGCTGGAGAGGGTATGGAGAAAGAGGCACATTTATTCACTGTTTGTAAAGTGTAGAATGGTGCAACCTTTGGAATACAGTTTGGCTGTTCCCTAGGAAGCTAAATATAGAATTGCCATGTGACCCAGATATCCCATTACTAGATATATATTTGGAGGAACTGAAGGCATACTGACTTTTTTTTTTTTTTTTTTTTTTTTTGCTTTCAAATATTTAGACCTTAGCTAAATATTCTCCAAGGGAGACTTTCATGATTAACCAACAAATATAATGTCCATTAATTGTAGATAGATTTAAATAGATTAATGTGCCAGTTTTAATCTGTGGTGGACCCCAGAAAAGCCATGTCATTTACTCCTCATTCAATTTTGTTGGCTGGGAGCTTTTTGATTGTTCTTGTGGAGATGCGACCCACCAAATTGTGGGTGGTAACTTTTGATTAGATAGGTTCTGTGGAGCTGTAAGTCCACTCATTCCAGGTGGTTCTTGATTGGTTGCTGGAATCCTGTAAAAAAGGAAACATTTTGAAGAGAGTCCCTTTTTAGAGCTGCCAGAGCCCATGCAGCCAGAGACTTTTGGAGATGAAGAAGATAAACACCCCTGGGGAGGCTCCGTGAAACAAGAAGCCTGGAGAGAAAGCAAATAGATGTTGCCATGTTCACCAGGTGCCTTTCCAATTGAGAGAGAAACCCCGAATGTCATCGGCCTCCTTGAACCAAGTTATCTTTCCCTGGATGCCTTAGATTGGACATTTCTATAGACTTCCTTTAATTGGAAGAATTTCATGGCCTTAGAACTGTAAATTTGCAACTTAATAAATTCCCCCTTTAAAAAGCCATTCCAGGACAGGCCACGGTGGCTCAGAAGGCAGAGTTCTCGCTTTCCATGCTGGAGACCCGGGTTTGATTCCCGGTGCCTGTCCATGCCAAAAAAAGAAGCCATTCTGAGGGTGCATGGGTGGTTCAGTGGTACAATGCTTGCCTTGCATGCTGGAGACCTGGATTTGATTCCCGTACCATACACCTAAAAAAAAAAAGCCATTGTGTTTCTGGTATATTGCATTTTGGTAGCTAGCAAACTAGGACAATTAGTTCAATCTTTTTTATGGGTGCATTTTAAAAGAATAATTATATTAATTATCCATGAAGACAAACAACTATTGGTTGCAATATAGTATATGTCTTATAGACAAATGCATTTGGATTACCTAGATTCTTTAATCTAGGAGAGAATTCATTGGGACATTGTGTTGGTTTGAAACTATTTTGTACCCCCGAAAAGCCATGTCCTTTAACCCTGATTCAGTATTGCTAGATGGGATCTTTTGATTAAGTTGTTTCCTTGGAGATATCTGTCCAATTGTGTGTGAGACCTTTTTGTTAAGTTATTTCCATGGAGACGTGTCTCTACCCATTCAAGATGGGGATGCTTACTGGAGTCCTTTAACGGGGAATCATTTTGGAAAAAGCTTTAGAGCCCACCCAACTAGAGACCTTTGGAGATACAGAAAGAAAACACTCTGGGAACATGATTTTGAAAGGAGAAGTCAGGAGAGAAAGCTAGCAGATGCCTCTTGCCTTCCCAGCTGACAGAGAAATCCCAAACACCATTGGCCCTTTCTTTGAAGTTAAGGTATCTATCTTTAGATGCCTTAGTTTGGACAACTCTATGGCCTTAGATCTGTAAACTTTCAACTTAATAAATTCCCTTTTTAAAGCCACTCCATTTGGTAGCTTTTACAAACCAATACAGACATATTTGCCAGTTTTTAAAAAACCCTTTTTTATTGTGAAATATTACATATATACAACGAAAAATACATTTCATGGTACTTTGTAACATGTAGTTATACAACAGATTTCAAAGTTTTGTATGGGATACAGTTCCACATTTCAAAATTTTCCTTCTAGCTGCTCCAAGACATTGCAGACTAAGAAAAATATCAATATAGTGATTGAGCAGTCATACTCATTTCTTAAATCCTATCTTCTCTGTTATAACTGCTCCTTCTCCTTTGATCCTTCTCCCAGTCTTTAGAGGTGTTTGGGCTATGTCCATTCTAACTTACTCATATTGGAAAGGGGTGCTGACAATATGGGATTGAGGGATGGAACTAGTTGATGTTCTTGGAAAGGCTGTCCCCTCTGGTTTCAGGACTTATCCGGCCTGGGAACCATCTGCAGGGTGTAGGTTTCTAGAAAGTAATCTTAGTATGTAAAACTTTTGTAGAATTTCAGATAGAGCTCTAGGTGTTTGTTTTAGTTTGCAGTTTGCTGGAATGAGATATACCAGAAGTGGAACAAGCTTTAGAAAGGGGAATTTGGTAAGTTACAAGTTTACAGTTCTAAGCCTATAAAAATGTCCAAACTAAGGCATCCAGGAAAAGATACCTTAATTCCAGGAAAGCTGATGGGTCAGGAACACCTCAGTTAGCTGGGCAATCATATGGCTGGCATATGCTGGTCCCTTGCGCCTGGGATCCATTGCTTTCAGACTGTGTTCCTGTGGGGTTCCTCACTTTGCTTCTCCAGGGCTGGCTTTCATTGCTTGGCTCCCCTTGGCTCTTTCCAGGTTCTTGCTTGTTTAATATCTCATGGCATCACTTGCTGGGGTCCAAGCACCTCCCAAAATCTGTATCTCTGTTCTCCAAGTGTTGGCATCTTTGTCAGCTCTGTTCTGAAGTTTCTGTCAGCTCTGTCATTTCTTGACTCTCTCCAAAATATTTCCTCTTTTAAAAGATTCTGGTAAACTAATCAAGACCACCTGGAATGGGTGGAATCACATTTCTATCTAATCAAAGGTTAATTCCCACAACTGGGCATGCCTCATCTCTGTGGAGATAATTTAATCAAAGATTCTGCCCTATAATATTGAATCAGGATTGAAAGAAATGTCTGCCTCCAGAAGATTCAATCAGGATATAAACATGGCTTTTCTGGGGTACATAATACTTTCAAACCAGGGTTAACAGGAATGGTATTGGCTGGGGTTTGGGAAACCTTGGCAATTGGCATTATCTAGCTGAAGCTTGTGTAAGAGTAGTTTCCAGACTCAATTTGTATTCTCTTAGCCACCGATACCTTATTTCGTTACATTTCTTTTACCCATTTTGGTCAGGATGGCATTGTTGATCCCACAGTGCCAGGGGAGTCATGTCCCATGATGCCAGGGAGACATTTATCCCTGGATGTTATGTCCCATGTAGGGAGGAGGGTAATGATTTTCCTATGGAACTTGCACATTGATGTTGATAGCGGCATTATTCATGATTGCCAAGAGATGGAGACATTCCAAATGTCCATCAATGGATAAGTGAATAAACAAACTGTGATATATACATACAGTGGAATATTACACAGCAGTAAGACAGAATAAAGTTGTGAAGCATGCAGCAACGTGTATGAACCTTGAGGACATTATGTTCCGTGAAATTAGCCCAAAACAAATGGACAAATACTGTATGGTATAACTAATATGAACTAACATTAATGAGCAAATTTTGAGAGTTAAAGTTGAGAACACTGGTTACAGGAGATAGAAAGAAGTTCGAGATCAGGCATTTGTTGCTGAAGGAGTACAGAACACTCAAAGGATTGATTGTATAGACTTAGAAATAGATGGTAGCACATTCAGGAATCTATTGGTAGCACAATATTGTAAGTACATTGAACAAATGAGGGTGAGTATGGTTGAAAGAGGAAGGCAAGGGACATGTATAATACCAGTAGGAAAGATAGAAGAAGATAAAGACTAGGACTGTTTATCTTAGTGAAACCTAGAGTGGTCAGTGATAGTGATTAAATGTACAAATATATGAATGCTTTTGCATGAGGGAAACAAGTGAATGTCAGCATTGCAAGGTGTTGAAAATGGGATGGTATATAGAAAAAATACAGCCAATGCAAATTAGAGTCTAAAGTTTTAACAGTAACATTGTAATATGCTTCCAGTAAATGTAGCAAAGGCAATATACCAAAGCTAAATGTCAGTAAAAGGAGATACAAGGGAAGAATATTATATTCTTGGTGTTGATATTCTCATTTTTATTTTATTTTACTTTATTTATTTTAAATAAACAAATTATTTTTTCTTCATTTTCCTCTTTCTCTGTGGAATAAATGGAAATGTCTTCATGTCTTCATATCGATTGTGGTGGTGAATGCATAACTACTTGATTATATCAGGAACCACTGATTGTTTACTTAGCCTTTTGATTAGGTGGTTTCCGTGGAGATGTGTCTTCACCCATTCAAGTTGGGCCTTAATCTGGTTACTGGAATCCTTTAAGGGGGAACCATTTTGGAAACAGCTCAGAGCTGACACAGACAGAAATGTTTTTGGAGATGCAGAAAGAAAATGCCCTTGGGGAAGCTATTTGAAACCAAAATCAAAGTTCCAGCTTTCACCAGCCATGCACCTTCCCAGATCAGCCTTTCTTTTTTTTTTTTTTTTTTTTTTTT
>PVIY010026153.1:0-35764 GCA_004026745.1 Myrmecophaga tridactyla
AGAGGCCATATCTGAACAACAAAAGAGGCTCTCTGGAGGGAACTGTTAGGCATAATTATAAGTAGACTTAGCTTCTCCTTTGCAGGAGTAATTTTCATAGGGTCAAATCCCAAGATTGAGGGCTCAGCCTCTTAAATTGGTTGTCCCCACTGCTCAACAAGAATATCAGGAATTCCTCAGATGCGGAAGTTGAATATTTCCTCCTTTCTCCCCAGTCTCCCAAAGGGACTTTGCAAATACTTTTTTATTTTCTGCCCAAATTACTCTGAGATATATTGGGGCATCACACCAAGCTGTACAAACCAGTAAGTTCTCACACCCTATTCAAAATTCCTTGTAATTATGGTGTTCAAGTAAACGGACCATACAAGTTAAATTAGATAATGTGCTACCCAAAACATAAATTTTGCACCAAATAAACATCTCTCCCTTTGGTCTCACACAGCAGTTGAAGTTTTAAAATGTGGGCCATATCATCCTTTACCCTGTATTCTGATTTACCTTAGTCCTATCCAGATCAGCTTCATTCATATCGCTAGTTGAAGTCTCATCACTTCTTTAACTTTTTAAGCAGTTGCTATATGGGGTACTGCTGACTTTTATAGCTTCAGTCAATGTGAAGTTTTAATTGACCCTAAGAACAGCAACTGCCAAGGTAACAGGGCTTTTTTTTTTTGCTCTGTCTGATTTTAGTGACATCGGTAAAGGCTTTATATTAAAGATTACAGTTTACTCTGAGTTCTTTCCACATATACTATTATTTTACAGATTTCTTCCTTTTCCACTCTCTGAACTCCCAGAGTCCTCAAAGGACTTGAGAGCTAAGTGATAAATAAATCAAGACATATGGAGATATGAAGGGGTAAGGCTGAAGAGCTTTGGGTTAAAATTTCTATAGAGTAGGAGCTGTCAATAACAGGCAAGACCTCTGACTTTGCAGGGTTTCTTTTGTTAAATATTAACAAAGTTAACATCTTACACATAAGGCTAATAGTCTTCAAAACACGCTTACTGGAGTACCTGTTAGCTAAAACTTGAGGAGCCATACTCCCGCAGATCACATTTGGAGAAAAGATACTGAAATATATAATGATTTGGGAGATAATAGTGATGCTATACACAATTCATTGGAAAAATTTTGCCTATGTCTTAGACATAAATCATTTCCAAAAATGTATATGTGCCCAAAACCTATTAATTTTAATATAAAAATTGCTATTTTAAGCTTATAGAAATGCTCAAAAACAATTGTCTAATTGTCACGTATCTTAAATAATTTAAATCTTAAATTCTTGTGTATCCCCCAAAATCTCTCTTAAACACTGGTTTTCAATGATGCTAAATAACAAGATGACATTGAAACGCATCAATTATCTTGGCTTTTTCAAATAGCCACATTTGGTGTTTTCAAAACAACATGAACTGATTGACTATGAATATGTCTCTTCACATGAAACACTTCAGTGAGTTCAGCCAGTCAGTCTTGTACAGCTGTTTTGCCAGAAAATGCTTCTTTCTCTGAATTTTGCATGCATTTTGGCATCAAGTTTCAGCATAACAGAAACATGATCAAAGTCAACATTTATATTAGCTGATTTTGAAATTTTGAAATAACTGAAAGGTAAAAGATAACAGAAGCTGAGTAGGAAAATTTTAAAGAAAAGAGAACAGAGATTTAGGCCATTGTCTTGAAATCATGTGGTTGGACATTAGACCAGTATTCAGAAAATATTTTTACTACAAATATAATCTCCAAAACACACATAAGGGCAGGCGACGGTGGCTCAGTGGCAGAATTCTCATCTGCCAAGCCGGAGACCCAGGTTCGATTCCTAGAGCCTGCCCATGCCAAAAAAAATAAAAAACACACGTAAAACACTGACCATCAAATAGTCACCTCTGTTGTCCCCATATATCTTTTACCAATCACGACCCTCCTTCAGAGTTAACCATCATTCTGACTTTTGCAGTGATCTTTGTTTTTCTTCATGTATTTACAATCTTTATATGTATCCCTAATAATATAGACTAGTTTTGCCTGTGTTTTAAGAGTCTGTATAAATGGTATTATATAGCTCTTGCTTTTTGTCCAGCATTAAGTTATTAGATTCATCCAAGTACTATGTGTATAACTGGGCATTTTTATTGTTTTTTATTTAAGGCATTTAAAATCTGTTTCTGTGAATATTCTGGAATACTTATCCTGAATAAGCATGTGTACTTCTTTGTATATTCCACCCTGCAGGGAGTTTTGACGGCATAGGATAAGATGCAATTAATAAATCATGCCACTCTATTTTCTTCACTGTTTAATAACACACAGTGGTGTATCAATTTATATGCCCCGCAGTGGTGGGAGTTTCTGTAGCTCTGTATCCTCACCAACACTTGCAACTTTCAGACTTGAAAATTTGTACCAATGTGATAGATATGTAGATATATTCCACTGTGGTTTCAATTTGTCTTTCCCTTACTACTAATAATTTTAGTTAACCTTATGTTTTTTGACCACTTGGATAACTGTTTTGTAAATGCCTATTGAAGTCTTGTCATTTTCCTGTTGCATTGTCTTTTTCTTACTGGTTTGTAGAGATTTTGAAAAACATATTCTGAAAAAAAGCCTTTTGTTGGTTATGTTTTAGAAACATCCTCTTCCACTCTGAGGCTTGCCTTTTCGCTAACTTAATGGTATCTTTTGATAGTTTTTTTTTTTTTTAATTTTAGTCAAGCATTTTCAATCCTGTCCTAAATCCCTGTCTTATTTAAGAAATCCTTTCTACCCCAAAGTCATAAAGATATTTATATATTTTCTTTCCTAACACTTGGACAATTTTGCCTTGTACTTGGTTTTTAACCCACCTAGAATTGATTTTAATATATGTAGGTATTGTGAATCCACATGCATGCATATGGATGTACATGTGTGTGTGTGTATATGTGTGTGTGTGATGTCTGTGGATTGTTTCATTTTCTCCACGTGGTTGAACAGCTGCTCCAGCACCATTTGTGGAAGAGTCCATCCTTTCCTCACTTCTCTAAAGTGAAACCTCCCTTATATATCAAGTGTCACCATATGTTAGAGTCTGTCATTGGCCTCTCTTCTCTGTTCTAATGGTCTGTTTGTCCTGCACAAATGTCACACTGTCTTGATCATCATATATTTATAAATTATCTTAAAATCTGTTAAATCAGTCCTCCTATCTAGTTGTCTTTTTTCAAGAGTTTATTTGCTGTTTTTAACCTTTTACATTTTAATTAAATTTCAGAAATAGTTTGTCCTCAGGTATGAAAAAATTGTTGGGATTTTTGTTGGAATTGTGTTGAATCTATAAAGCAATTTATAGAGAATTGACATCCATAAGATAATGTGGTTAAATCCATTAACATGGTATTTTTCTCCATTTACCTGGGCTTTCTTTAATTTCTCTCAATAAAGTTTTATAATTTTTTCAGTAGATATTTTATGTATCTTTTGCTAGATTTACTGTTAGGTATATTTTTAAATAAATGAAATATAGGTTTGTAATGGTATATGTGGAAATACAATTGTTTTTTCATATTGTTTTGTGTTCAGCAACCTTGCTAAATTACCCTATAGACATTTTTTGGAATTTTTATGTACATAAGGATGTCATTTGCAAATAATGAGAGGGTTTCTTTCTTTATTTATTTCTAGTCCTCATCCCTTCTATTTATTTTTCTTTCCCTACTGTCCTGGAGAAGTACAACATTGACAAAAAAATGGTTGTAGTGCCATTCTTCCTTATTTTGAGGGAAAAATGTTCATCATTAAGTATATAGTCTTTTACAAGATTGAGGAATTTCCCTTCTATTTCTAATTCACCAAGACTCTTTACCATGAATGGATTTTTAATTTGATCTTATAAAATACATTTTTTGCATCTATTGAATTAGCCCCATGAGCTCCTAATATTTTTCATTTCTTTATTTTCATTGTGCTCTTTTTCTTAATGTCTACTATGCTACTTTTCATATTTGGATCGTCCCTGCAGATAACTATAAGTTTGATATTTATTTCTTCAGATATTTTTAACATAGTTTTTAAATTGCATTTGATAATTCCAATATCTGAAAACTGTATATTTATGTTCTTATTCATGTTGAAGTTGATTGATTTTCTTGTTTACTGAGTAGTTTTTGCTTGCTGGCCATCACTCTCAAAAAAATAATTTTGAGGCTATGTTGAAGTCCTGGGATACCTGTTTTTCCCTCCAAGATTTCTGCTTTTGCATCTTCCAGGTAGCTAGGGGCCTTTGCCATCCAGGACCACATCAGAGTGGTTCAAGCCTTGAGCATTTCTATCCCAACTATAATTTGCAACTCAGGATGAAAATTATAGAGAGGGTTTTCCTGGACCATAAGGAAGGATTCTTGGGAGCTACAACCTCCAGGAAATCATTCTTTTCCTTTCCCTTCCTTTTCCTTCTCCATTCAGCCATGTACTAAGACATCTCCTTAGTGGTTCTCATTGCTTGCGGAGGTATCTAGCCTTATCTAAGGATATAGATCCTGGGGTTCCAACTCAGAGGAGGGGGGTCTCCTGAACAATTCCCCACCCTCAGTAGTCCTTCTCTTTGCACTCCTTAGAGATATGGGACCAGAGTTCAAATATCGTGACATCAATAGATAGCTTTGGGCAAGATAGCCTTGGTGCTTTATTTAATATTATGCTTACCTCCTAGTTACAGGCAAAACTGACCTGGAAGAGCCCCCTGGCTTTTCAGACCTTTCAAGTCATATATATGCCACACATATATGCCACATGAATAAACCACACACACACACATATACATTTCGGCCAGCATATTTCAATTTTCAGTGTAAGGATTAAACCAAGTCACCCAGTTTACCATTACTAGAAACCAGACTTTGGTGAAAGACATCTTTTATCAAAATGGCCAAGCAAATAATTTTCCAGATCTATTTGGTTTTGTTTACATGTCATTTTTAGATTGACCTGTCATCATTTTTTTGCCTTGTAACATAATTCATCTCTGTACATGCTTCCCCCACTAATGACAGCACTTTCCCCTTTCCTCAACTATCCCTTTTTAAGCCTATTCTCCCTCGTCCTTCAAGAAGGGTCAGGAATCATCTTGGGAAGGCCTATCCCATGTCATTCCTAAATGATCGGAACTGGGTGTGTTCAATGCATTTTTATAGCAGAGGAGATATAATTTACAGCCAGTATCATGGGGTATTAGCCCATCAGGATGGGCACACAAGCCAATAAGAACAGATACCAGTTGTACACAACCTGTACCTGTGTGTGCCAGATGATTCAGCTATGCTCAAAGCATACACTGTGATCAGATGTACATACTATCTTCTCATACTTCTCATACTTCTTGCAATTTTCAGTTTACCCATCTCTTCTTGTCAGCTGTGAGATCCTCATGGATAGGGGCCAATCATGCTCACCCTGGAATCTTGTGTTGCATGAATCTTCTTACAAAATCAGACCCCAATAAATGTTTTTTTGAAATGTTTTTTGAATAAAGTAAAGTAAACCTATGTTGAGAGCCTGCCCTTGAAAGAAAAATGCTTTTTATTATCATATTCATTAAATAAATCACTTTCTATTACTTCATAGCTTTAACTACCGAATTCATAAACAATGAATTCGCTTCACTCATCCTGTTGGAACACCTCAACTGAGCTTTTGAACAAGTCCTGGACTAAAGAGTTTGCTTATCAAATTCCCAGTCTCGTGGATACAGTCATTCTCCCTTCCATGATTGGGATTATCTGTTCAACCGGCCTGGTTGGCAACATCCTCATTGTAGTCACCATAATAAGGTAAGGACTTTTTCTTTTCTTCCATAATTTAGGGAACCACATTCTATACTACCTAACAAAATTCTTTTCCCCTGTAGGATTTAGCTTCATGAAATCAGCTTCTGAAAATATTTGCTTAAAATAATTAATGAAGATTTTATAGTTATTTTCATCACGTGTGAAGCAAAATCTGGCTGGCAGATCTCAAAATGGTAAGACCAAGGCCAGTGCTGACTGTGGGCCAGTGAATTTTCAGAGCAATGAGTTTCAATTGTATTAGAATCCCCTGATACACTGATGCACCCCAGACCAATTTACTCAGACTCTCGAACTTAGGCAGGGATTGAAAATGGCAATGAAACCATTTTCTTTTCCCTTGTGTGGGCTAGAGAGGGACTTTGCCTGAACACCCAAGCTGCCAGGGTTCCTAGGTGGTGGTTTTCCCATCTAGGTCACGCTGACAGACATCAGCTCTGCAGTACCTCCTGCATTTGCTCCATGTCTCCCTGCTCCCTGGCATGACCTCGTCTTTTCTTGGAAACCCAGATTATAGCATTTAGCCTGAAGATTAAGAACAGATTACATTTTCTTATGGATTGGACGAAATGGACTTAGAATTACTGCAGTGCCCCATCACTATTTGATATCTTTGCTATCTTGTTTATTTTTCACATTTAAGCTTTACTGGTCTTTAATCTATTCAAGATGTTAACATTTTTTTTGTCCTGGTCTCTGGTCATCTTTATAACCACCATTTTAAAAAAATTGCTTTCCATATTTACATATTATAAAAGGCATTGTTCTGTGGTGCTATCTAATAGGTGTTTTTCAGTATTATGATATTAACGCATAATGACAGCAAACTTTCTAGAACACATTAAATTTACAAAGCGTACTTCTAAATGCACTTACTCCTCAAAACAGAATACTATTCTATATTATCCCCATTTGAAGGAAGAGGTTCAAGACAATAAATAACTTATCCAGCTTCAGTCAGTTAGTAACTAATGGGCCTGGCACTTGAACTCTTATCCTGTGATTTCAAATTTCAGGCTATTTCCTCCACACTAACAAAAACAAAGATAAAGAAATAATGAAAATTAGAAAAGTAGTTGTTGGGTTAGCCATGTGGATACAAAAATCCTCACAGAGCCACTTAAGAACAGAGCAGCTCTGGGATGTGCTCAGCTGATGGCTGCTGTCTCTGAGAAAGCTCATTAGGTGGTCCCTTTCTTTCCCCCAGCTGCTTCTCTTTGACCACTCCCCTTTCAAACTTTTATTGTCGCTATCTCAGGTAAGAGTAAAGGGCTGATGGTATTATTATTTTTTTTACACCATCAATAATTGAAAAAATATTTGGTATGCTGGGATTCTCTTTTTAATGAATTCATGTGTTCCTTAATAAGTCCAGAAAAGTGATTATGAATAAACAGCCTTTTAAACTAAATAATAAAAAAGTGTTGGAAGAAAAACATTTCAACTCAATATGTAATATTAAATACCCATTGCATGTCCAGTGGGTTATGAAAATATTAAAGAAATATTGTGGCATAATTGCCTTCAAAAAGTTTACAGTCTAGTGGAGAAGATAAGATTTAAACATATAAACTAACTAGAAAAAAAATACAAGCCATTAAAAACAATGAAAAGGGGAAAAAAAAGAGATGGTTCAAATAATAAGTTTCAGGAAAGGAAATGGATATGATCAAAGATTCCTAAGAAGCCCCAAGGAGACAGGAGTGCTAAGTAGAAAGTTAATAGCCTGAAAAAGAGGAGCTGACTTTCTAGAATGGAGCCACCACAGATGCAGGGAGAGCCCATGGCATGTGTAAGAGATGTTAGACCAGTTCACTAGACCTGAAAGCATGTTTTATGGAAACCAATCAGTCCTTGGGAGTTTCAAGCTCGTCCATGTTTGTCTGGTGCTCCTGCCCACTTTTCCTTCCATCTTTCCCTTGGGCCACGCAGCAATTTTATCCTCTTCTCCTAATGATGCATGTACTGGGTCCCATACCCACAGAGCTTGGTGTCACACACTGTTGAAAAACCAAATCCTTAAAGTGTGTTGGCCCTTAGAAATAGTCCAGATATAGGGTTGCAATATTTTTCACAGGCAATTTTTATATGCAAAGACTCTTCAATAGTGGGATTTCAGGCCCTGTGATAAGCCATTGAGGGTATATTTAGAGGCAGAGCAATTTGCTGGTCTCCTCAAATCAGACCAATAGATAACAGCCTGCTCTCGCCTACTCATATGGAGACACAGCTGGAAAAAAGAGAAAGAATGTGGATCATGAACTCTCCTAAAAGCCAATGCTGAGTTAATAATGCATGGATTCTCCACATAGGGTAAAGAGTCACTTAGGTGGGGAAAAGAAAACCTGAGTTATCACACTAACTAATTTATTTGCAATGATGAGAAATACCTTTCATTTGTTCATATCATTACCATTTTAGAGATATGTGAGGAAAATACATTAGATAAAAGAACATTAGTGGATTTCTTAAACAAATATTTTAAATTTTCAAAAATCATTTGAAAACAACTTAACTTTAATTTTTTATTGCTAGGACGTTATCTGACACTTTCTTTTGAAAAGCAATTGCAAAAAATTTAGAGATGATTTTTATCAACATTTGTATTTTGCCTTGCCATGATTTTTAATGTTATCTTCTTAATACATTGAAATGAAAACAGAAGAGCAAAGCCGCCCTAAAACCAGGGGCAATAGATATTGTTCAAATAAGATTTCATGAGTATTTCATTTATGATAACTATCAGAAGAGGATTAATAGAACTAAAAGTAAGATCAATAATCAATAGAACTAAAAGTCAGTAAAGACCATTAATGAAACTAGGAAGCAAGCAGTGAGTGAACTAATTTATGAATATCCCCAAGGAAGACCAGAAACATATACGAAAAATTAAGTTTATGGAGATGAAGTTTCAAGGATACGGTGTTGAACATGACTCTTTAAAAATCAGGAAGCAATTTGGACATTACGAAGGTGACTATAAAGTAGTGAAGCCAGATCATTACTAGACTGCCGTACCTTAGAGTCAAAGCAAATCAAAAGGAAGTCAGTTTAGAAAATGTAAGAGGAAACTTGAGCCAATTATACTGAAATATTTCCCCCTTACATTTCTAGGAACAGACTAATGAACCTGACTCCTGTTACTCAATCAGCCTCCACAGACACAAGTAGGCGTTAGGGAAATGCTTCAAGAAAGGAGATGATGCTTTTTCCTTTGCCAGTCCCCACCGCCCCCTCCCCATCTCCTGAAGACATCCTTCTCCTGTCCACTGAGGGACCTCTTCAAACAGACAGAGACTCTCTCAGGAGTGCCTTATTCCCTGATAAATAGACACTTCCCTTTCTGTTATTCCTGGCTCTCATCTTCCTGCCAGGTTAACTAATTTGCACTAAATTACAAAATACAGAAATGCCCTATGTTTTAATCCTCTCAATTGTGTCAACATTTTATATAGAAAATGCAAGAGTGGCAGTGTGTCCATTGTCTAATGGTGAGGCTCCAGTTGCTGAGACAGACAGAAAGGGGAGATGTTTAGAACAGAGGTCTTTTACTTTTTCCCACCTGGTTTAAACCACAGCTAGTGATCCAGCCTTCTGTTGTCACCCTGGGTGTCAGTCATGCACGAGCTCCTGTTGGGGTTGAGTCAGGCCCCTGTCTGCACATATGCCCTACATTTCAGGTACTAGCGCATCAGCCACATGTGTTCAAATGAGCAGGAATGCTGATGGGAGCATCTCACTGCCGTGGTCCACTTGGCCAACGCACCAAGTGGAGTTTGGAATCTAATAGGGTTGAACAACTTGCCCAAGGACACAATAAGTGAAAGCATTAAAATGAAAATAGAATCCCCAAGTCATTCACTTTCCATTATATCATATTACACATCAATCTAGACCAGGGTCTGCAAATATGTTACCCTAAACTTTCCCACCCACGATGGCATCTCTGATCATGCAAGTCTGTTCTCTTGTGCCTGTGTGGGACCTTGGAATTCCGCTGTCATAGTACTTCAGGAAGTCACTCCCAAACCATTGGCACTGGCTCACAAGAAGGATTTAATTCAGCTAGAGTTAAACCCCAAAACGGAATGTTGAGGCAACCCAGAGATTAGCCAGATTAACAAGAGCACTGTTATATTCCTTCACGGCCCCCACCCCCACCCCAACAACCCCACCCATGCCCCAAACTGAAAGGCCCTAGAGAGAAGGTGGTTTTACAGACCCGAGGGTCTAGTCTGCCTGGTGGGAACTGTAACCACAGTGCAAGCTGCCATGTGGGAGCCGTGGACGGAGTGCTCCAGGAGGGAGCTGGGGGCACAGGAGGGATGAGACTACTGCCAGAGATACCAGCAGCAGGGAGAGGAAAGGAAATTGCCTGGCTTCAAGGAAGCCTGGGAACAGCAGAGCTGGGGAAGGATGGGAAATAGATTTGAGAGCCAGCAGGAAGTGATCGGCTCAACAGTCTGAATATGTGGTGTTGTGTTTTGTAGTTTTATTTACCCCATAACATATATGTTTATTTCTGATTGCAAATGGTAAACATATTTTTTGTAGAAAATTTGAAAAACATTGTAAAAGACAAAGGAATAAAGTAAAAATTAGTCATACTACTTGTATTAGTTTGTTAAACTGCTGGAATGTAATATACCAGAAATGGAACGGCTTTTAAAAAGAGAATTTAATAAGTTACAAGTTTACAGTTCTAAGGCCATAAATATGTTCTAACTGAGGCATCCAGAGAAAGATACTTAGCTTAAGGAAGGATCTGAGAAGGTATGTGGCTGGCATTTGCTGGTCCTTGTTCTCAGTTCCTTTGCTTCTAGCTTCTGATGGTTTCCTTTCTAGGCTTCTGTGGGTCTTCACTTAGCTCTTCTGGGACCCAACTGTGGGTTCTGGTTTACTTAGCATCTCATGCAAAGGCACATGACAACGTCTGCTGGGCTCTGCATCTCCAAGCGTCTGAGTCTCATATCGGCCCTGTAACTTCTGCTCTCCAAGCATCTACATCTGTGTCAGCTCTGAGCTTTCTGCAAAATGTTTCCCCTTTTAGAGGACTCCAGTAAACTAGTCAAGACCCACCTGGAATGTGTGGAGTCACATCTCCATCTAATCAAAAGGCCACACCTACAACTGGGTGCGTCACATCTGTGTGGGGATAATCTAATCAAATCTTCCACCCTACAATATTGAATCAGGATTAAAAGAAATGGCTGCCCCTACAAGATTGAATCAGAATTAAAACATGGCTTTTCTGGGGTACATAATAGTTTCAAACCAGCACATCTATTGCTATCAAATAGATGATCACTAGGAACTCTTGACATATTATTCCAGCATATTTTAAAGCAAATGTTTTAAACAAATTTGGCATCATGCTACATATATAGTCAATAGTGGGGTTTTTTGCTTAATACTATATGTATTCTCCCCATTTGATTAAATACTCTTCCACATTACGACGTGTAACAACTATATCGTATAATTGCATGGTGTTCTGGAGTATCATAATCTATTTGACTGTTCCTCAAATTATTGAGCATAAGGATGACCATGAGAACCGTATGGAAAAGTGTTAGCCAAATTCATCACTAACCCACATTTTTTATTTAAAATACCTGGGTCATGAGAAACAGTTATATAAATGTCTGGAAACAAGAAATCTAAAAATAAATTAGACTTTAAAATGAATGCAAATTGTAGAGTTAAAAATTATGCAATTTCTACTTAATTATTTTTAATCTCTATGCTGTCACTTTCAGTAAAGAAAGCAATAATAAATATAATGTGTTTTCAGTACCCTAGCCCCTATGCCCAAATAAATGCATCGTGTGCTTCAGAATTCTCTTAGTAGCATGCAGAATATCTGTTGTCTAGACACACTTCTATTTAATTCTTTCTAATTGCAAGTTAATAGCATGAACCTTCCTCAACAGTGGAATTACCATAATTCATTAACAAATGATGGGTGCCTGTCGAGAGGAGAACAAGGTCCACAGATCTAATTATTGGCAAATAGGACTTAAGCAATCACTTATGGTTTATATTCCATTCAGATGCAAACATCAACTATTTATAGGCTAATACTTAGGTTTCTCTTTTACTGTGGAACTCTTTCTACCTGAACTCCAGAGTCTATTCCCCTCTCCTGACCCGTCTCTATCCTCCATTCCCAGTGGCCTGGAGAGGACAAGGGATGAGGGGTCAAAGGCCACCACTTCACTGCTCTTTTGGTAGACGTCACCTTTTTCTTAAACCTCTTCTCCCTCTTCGTCATTCTAGTATGAGCCACCAGTCTCCTGGGGCCAGGCAATTAAGCTGTGTTTATTAGAACCCAGAGTATCGTTGTTGCATAAGGTCTCAGTAACTTCCCCACAGAGTGTACATTGCCAAAGCCTGGGTAACACATCCATCCCCAATCTGGTGACTCACAAGAGGATTTGATGGCTTAGAAATGAAGTTCCCAGACTCTAGAATTTGCAGCTAATGAATAATAAAGACACACATCACCTTCCAAACAATGGAGCAGTAGCCTTGACTCCAGAGGGAACTAACAACAATGGCATAAATTCAGGGCTAATTCCTTTTTGTTCTTCAAATCCTTGTCCTCAGCTCAGATGCCTCCTCTGTCAAGAAATCCACCTTGATTGTCCCTACAGGGGGAGTAGAGACCTCTTCTGTGTGCACCTTGTGCTTGTCTCTAGCTTTCTCTCATTACATTATAATGTAACCATTTATTTATACATGTCTAGACTATAAACTCCTTGATGATAGGATTTATATATTATTTAGCATTGCAGCTCCAGAACATGTTATTGTGCCTGACATATAATTGATACTCAATACAAGGTTTGTTAAATTAATGAAGTTTCCCCAAATAAAGGTAATACGTTTATGTCTAAGCTCCTTGAAGACAGGAACCTACAGATTTTTTTAAATTAATTTATTTATTAATTAAAAAAATTTAACAACAAATGAACAAAAACATTAACATATGATCATTCCGTTCTACATATATAATCAGTAATTCACAATATCATCACATAGTTGCATATTCATCATTTCTTAGAACATTTGCATCAATTCAGAAAAAGAAGTAAAAAGACAACAGAAAAAGAAATAAAATGAAAACAAAAAAAAAGATTATACATACCATACCCCTTATCCCTCGCTTTCATTGATCACTAGCATTTCAATCTAAATTTATTTTAACATTTGAGGAACCTACAGAATTTTAATTTAAATTTCTACTCTTAGAAGATCCCTTTACCTACAGGTGAGTATGGATCTTCTAGGTATTACTGCATTCATTCATCCCAGCAGGAAACATGAGCCCATCCTTAGTGTGTTCTACCAGTTAATTCATTTAGGATTTCTCCTCACTGCTGGAATTTAGGGTCTTCATTAAAAGTCCTTGCTATTGGGTTAGACTTTAACAGAATATTTATAAGCACCTGCTGAAAACTTTTTTGAAAAATGGCTTTAGTTAGGACTGGAACTTGCAGCCACAGTGGGGAAAATTGCATTGTATAACTGAAACCATTCATTGTCACTGTTGAGCTGCTGTTTTAGGTAGAGAGGAGCAAAGACTAAGCCCTTTCCCTGGTTGATCTTAGAGTCAGTGTAATTTGTTGCCGTGTAGCAAATTACCCCAAAACTTAGTGGCTTTAAACAATAAATATTTATTATGTCACATATTTTCTGAGGGTTAGGAATCTAGGAGAGGTTTAGCTTGGTGGTTTTGGCTCAGGATATCTAATAAAGCTGCAATCAAGGTAGATCACTCAGACATTCAGCAGGCCAGTGCTGGTTGTTGGTCGGTGTATTAGCTGGAGTTCTCTAGAGAAACAGAATCAGCAGGAGATATCTGTAAATGTAAAGTTTATAGAAGTGTCTCAAGTAACCGTACGGATGTAGAATCCAAGGTCTGCAGGACAGGCCTCAAGCTGGCAGCTCCAATGAAGGTCCTCAACAAACTCTCAGGAGAGGCTGGCTGGCTGAAGCAGGAGGAGTGATCGTCTCTTCTGAATCTGCCTTTAAATAAAGCCTTCTGGTCATTAGATTAAGCGTCACTCATTGCAGAACACACTCCCCTTAGCTATGGATGCAACCAATGTGGTCACGATTTAAGTCCATGAAATGTCCTCATACCAACAGACAGGCCAGCACTTGCCTGACCAGACAACCGGGCACCACCTGGCCAAGTTGACACATGAACCTGACTATGACAGTAGGGGACATCTGTTCCACTCCAAATGGACCTCACTATAGTGTTGCTTGAGTATCCTCACAATATGGTGGCTGGCTTCCCCACAGCTGGTGATCCAAGAGAGAGCAAGACACACAATTCCTTGTGCAAGACACACACTGTCACTTCCACCACTTTCTATTTGTTAGAGGAAAGTTACTAACTCCAACCCACACTGCAAGAGAAAAGAATTAGATTCACCTTTTGAAAGGAAAAGTATCAAAGAATTTATGGGCACATTTTTATACCACCCCGGTTAGTTAGCAGATAAAAAGCTTGAAATCCTTCAATATATATGTGATGAAGCATCTTTATGTGCATTTGTACAGGTTTTACTTTAACTTTTAAAATTCATTATGGCAGTTGAAATTTTGCCACAGATGACATAAATTGAAGATGGTGCATACTTTTAATGCCAATCAATTTCTCTGTTTCTTTCAGGTCCAGGAAAAAAACGATCCCTGACATTTATATCTGCAACTTGGCTGTGGCTGATTTGGTCCACATCATTGGAATGCCTTTTCTTATTCACCAGTGGGCCCGGGGGGGAGAGTGGGTTTTTGGGGGGCCTCTCTGTACCATCATCACATCGCTGGATACCTGTAACCAGTTTGCCTGTAGCGCTATCATGACTGTAATGAGTATAGACAGGTGAGTGAAGAGACTTTGTACCATTTTAGTATAATTAGAGGTCCCTGTCCTCCCCCAAGGTCATTCCAATTTCAGCAGCATTGGTGCTGCTTAACAGCAAAGCTTCTCTTCCTTTGTTTCATTGTACAACTGATTACCTAAGAATACTTCCTTCAACTTTCATAGAAGTCCATTGTTTAATAGAAAACATAAATACTAAAATCTCCTTCTTTGTAGTCAGCCTTTTTTACTTTAGTTTTGTTTGCACTTCACTGTAAGAGAAAAATCACAAAATCATGAAAAGTTAGAAACCCCAGAATGACTTCCCCCACCATTATTGGGGTAAGGCAGCTCAGGCCCTGAGCAGTGAGGGGAATTATTGGAAGGACACGGAGAGGTAATGGCAGAACTGAGAACCAAACTCTCCAAGGTTATTTTGGTACCTTCATTGTCTCACACACTCTTGTTATCATGTGACAGCTCTCTCTAAGGAATGAGTGCAATAGATACAGGTTCCTCTATAGTTACGAAGATATTTCAGTACCAGGAAGTGAACAGGAAGTCATGTTCCCCAACCATGTAAGCTACTGATATTTGGGGTGATGATGAAGATGATGTTATCACCTATGGAGCCTGTAAGTGATGGAGCCCAGGACAGATCTGGGCTGTTAGACTTTAGAGATGGCATGTAGCTTGAAACTACCTCATTACGGGGCCTATAGAATTTATGCGAGCTTCTTGCCTCATCCAGATGCCACCAGGTCTTAGCCAGTATCTCCATACAGACACCAACCCCACAGACAGCTGTAATATGCATAACAGTCTATGGTGTCTAGACGAATCCACTTAAAACCTCAACTCATCTTCTACTTCCACCCCAACTCAGCCTGGCACTCCGGACCCGTTGCCCTAATTTACTTTTTCTTTTTCCCTTACTTCAAATATATCACATCATTTATTTATTTTCCTGTTTTCTTTCTTAACTTTTATTGTCTGGCTTCCTCTGCCCCAGAAATATAAACTCCACAAAAGCAAGATCTTTGTTCACTATTTCTCCAGTGTCTATGTAAGAGTGCCTGGCACATCGTAGAGGCTCAAAAAGTATTTGATGAATGAATAAATAAGAGTCTTGAAGAATATATTAAATTTCCCTGTGTCCATCCAGAGATTCTTCCTGTGTACTGTCTCCCTCATCCTTTCAAGTGGGCCTTTGGGGTAGAGAAGAGATGAGCAGATCTTCAGAGGGATAAAGAAAGGAATGGCAAGGTTAATATAAATCATTCACTCAGGCAGAAGTGAAAAATGATGGTCTTGTTTTATGCATTTGTATATCCTGTTGCTTTTTTGCAAAAGAATTCTCAAAATAGAGAGCATGCTTCTCAATTTATAATCAATGCCATACTTTTTAGCTAATGGACGGTGTAGGACGGGTTAGCTCCACCAATGCCAGCCAGTGCTGACAATGCCTAAGGAAAGCCGGATAACTGTGTCAGGGTTCAGATTCCAGAGAGAGGCCCACACAGGCCAGCCCCACTGCTGAAGGGCAACCTAAGGCAGAGGCCCTACTGATAGTAATCCCATTCTCCAGGTAGTAAAAGCTTCTCCCCACCCTCTACCTTGCAGGCAGGAAAGTACTGGCTCCTTTTAAACAGGGTGTTTGTCAGCCTTCTGAAAACCTCTTACTGCAAATAAAATCAATGGGCATTTTCTGTCTTGGAACTGACCAACTGTATATAATTTTTAATGCTGCCAGCCTCTCTCTCTCTCTCTCTCTCTGTTATTCTTTTATTTTTATATGCCTGAATAGCATTTTTTTTAAATTTAGGATGCATTCAGTCTGTCAAAATTGTCCCATAAAGTTAAGACACTGAGCCCTTTCCTTTTCCCTGCCCTCACTACAGAGGGTCATGTGACCAGAGATCCAGAGATAAATGATGCTTCTTTAATTGAAGTAGAACCTTTTCCTCCCTAGAATTTATTAGAGAGGTCTATCTCTCTTAAATTCAAAATTTGCAATAAATGTTTGTAGAAGAGAAATGGAGATTTTGTGTAGGTCCATAATCAAGCATCAATGCCACCAGTATGTTTTATTGTTTATACATTTAAGTAGTGTTTATGGCCCATTTGATGGCTCATAAATTCCAAGAACTTCTGATAATTTTCATTTATCATTCTCTGATTAATGATAACTGCAAGCAAGGGGAATATTTTAGCAGTCAGTTCCTACTTCAATAGCAATATGTCAGAAATTTTATACACATCCAAAATAATTGTTTCAAGATAAAGTGATTTAAAGATAAGTAATTCTCAAAAATATCGTAAGTCAGGAAGCAGGAGCTAAAATTCCTGTTCATGGATTCATTCAGCAAATATTCATTGAGCATGGACAGTAGACCAGGAACTGTGCTGGGTGAAGGGAATACAGACGGCATTAAACTAACAGTCAAAGTTCCTGCCCTCGGGAAGTCTCCATTCCAGTGGCACAGACAGATACTGAGTGAGAAGTACAGATATGGCGGGTAAATGTGTAATTCCCCACAATGATAAGTACTAGAAAGGAAAAGCAGAGCTCCTCTACAATCCATCTCCTGGTCATAGATCCTAATAGAAAGTGGGTGGGAGGAGGAGAGGAGAAGGAACCTAAGGGAAGAGTAGAAGGAAGCAAAGGCAGGCCCTCCCAGGCATGTGTCCAGCCCCAAAAGGGGAAAGAGCTCAGGACTGAAGGGGGGCCAGGAGAGGCTGTCACAAGCCCCAGCCTGGGGAGCAGGCTGGGCAGGTGCTTCGAAACAGTGGGTCATGATAAAAACTCTGAATTTTATCTGAAAGGCAATGGAAAGCCATTGAGTGTTTTTCAGCTGGGGAGAGATACAGAGCTTCCTCATCAGTGGATGGAATCAGTGGACACTAATTCCATCAGCTCTTAACACCTGTCAGAATGACGGCTGAGCGGCTGTGCAATCACCACTGCATCCCTTCATCAGGGAGGGAAGGGGTCAGGTGCTCCCCTGCCTCGCATCTCATCTGCCCTGCCTTCTCTCCCTAGCCTCAAGCAATGAGGGTGTAAGGTAGGAAGTGAGAGTGCTTCTGAGGCATCCTGGGCCAAAAGCCACTCCCTGCAAGCCTAGCAGCCCAGTAAGCTGAGTGCAAAACAACCTGCCCCTTTTGCAAAATTGGAAGCGCAAGAGGACAGAAGATTTTTTCATTTTTATGAGTCATCTTTAAATACCTCTACAAAGACATGTAGAAAATGAAATGACCATTGAAACCATGTTTTATAATTTCTACTAATTTCCAGCACCCCCAATCCCCAGCAAAACTGATTTCTCAATTACCCCTCCTCCTGAATCTGCACTCTTTCATTCTTTAGCTTTCAATTGGCTGGGAAAGTTCTTGGATTTACTAGAGAACTGAATATATTTGCTATGTCATAATTTCAAGTTTGATTAGCCTTTTTTCTGGGTCTAAAATGAAAACAAACAAAAAAACCTTCCCCCATGAAGTCAGCCCATTTCATCCCTTCCTCCGCTAGCCCCAGGTCCCTGAGGAATCTGCATTGTCTAAACTAGTCACGCTCCTGTGATGTCTCTGAACTGAACCAGCGAGAGCCTGGGGACCCTATTGGAAAGCCATATGGGGAAAATGTCTGACCCATGGGCCTGAACCTCATCCTCCGGGGGGATTCTATCAGCCCCTGCATTCTCCTCCTTCCTGCCTCTATGTCAGTAAATCCTGCTGGGAAAAGGGTCTCTGCCTCCTGGAGGAAATCCCCGTTCAGAGATAAAGTTTTCCAGAGCCTTATCTGCAAGGGAAGCACCTTTGTAAAGAAAGAGTTTGCACTAGAGAATTTTACCATTACCAGTGTGTTCCTGGAAGTGACAGCTATTTCGGTGAGTGGTTTATTCAGACTTTCAGGGTCAAGAGTTGTTTTCTCTACAGGTACCAGCCAACTCTTAAGAAATATAACTTTCTTTTACCCTGATAGACATGTGCTTCAGGGAAGATAATAATGCTAATAATTTACTCTTGTCATGAACTGTTCATCCCTGGAGCTCAGTGCTTTTATTGATTGTTTCCAAACCCTTCTTAACTGGCTTTGCAGGTACTTGGCTCTCGTCCAACCATTTCGACTTATGAGTTGGAGAACAAGGTACAAGACCGTCCGCATCAATTTGGGCCTTTGGGCAGCTTCTTTTATTCTGGCGTTGCCTGTCTGGGTCTACTCCAAAGTCATCAAATTTAAAGATGGCGTTGAGAGTTGTGCTTTTGATTTAACATCCCCTGACGATGTACTCAGGTATGTTGCTAAAACTTAAGAAAAATAGAATTGAATTATTTTGTGCAGTACTTCATCCTCCTTGTCGGCACGTGAGCAGGCTCTTAGAAAGTCCTTGGGGATCTCTTCTGGCCAGCCTCCCTGCCTAGTTTTCCACTTTCCACAGTTGAATTGATAGTTTGATTTCAAGGAGCAGAGTGCCTACTCTCCTGGTGATCTTTATAAAAAGATTTTGAGTTTAAGCATTTAATCTCAGTATTTGCAAATATATTTAAATGTGGATTTAAAAGGTACATGGCAGCCAGTTGAACCAAAAATGCAGCAGTCAAGTAAAGGGCAGAGTTTTCTAAAAGTACCTAAGAGTAACCAAGAGTAACTCTTAGTAAATAAGAGTTACCAAGACTCAAACTTTATCAATATGTAACCTACACAGCTATTAGGTTTTTTACATTTTAAGTTGAAAAGAAAACTTAAGCCAAAATTTTTCTGTTTGTAATTTTTTAATGCAACATTGGAGGTCCACAACTAAAATTTTTTGAGCATTTACTAAAGGCCAGGTACCATGCTAGATGCTTTTTACATGCATTATCTCAAGTTCGCCTGAGAGATTCCTTTTCCCACTCCATCGCTTGCCAGGTAGATGAGCCATTTCCTCATCATGTAGAACAGCCCAAGAGGGATAGAGGTATAGGCCCTGCAAGGCCACAAATCCAGGGGAAATAAGTCTTCATATGAGGGTGATGTACATAAGATGGTTCATTCATTATTTCTCCCACTGGTGTTGGCTGCTCTCACAGATAAAAACTATCAGCCAACTGAAAGGAACCAAATGGTGAAATTACACTTAATCACTGGTGGGTGCTATGCTAATATGGTTCCCAACTTATCTAAAAGGAAAACATAAATCTCACTATGTGACCTTGGCCAGTGTCAAAGAAATGAAAGAAAGGAAAAAAGAGACTATTTCGTACCAATAGCTGCTTCTGCTCTTTTGGGTTGTTCGTCATGAAGGACAGTCTGAAGTTACAGCCTCTACTGCCTCCTAGGATTAAGCCCTTAAGTGAATTGAGACTGAACCTGTGGTGCTACATCAGGGTCCTCTAGTCGCAGGAGCTTTCCTTGCATCTTACCCACACTCACCCTGGCAAGACCTGCCTTCTTTGCCCAAGGCAGAGCTTCTTCCAGGAAGGCAGACATCTGGCGTCTATGTAGGAATAGAGTTTATGCATTTGGAATCCCCTCTGGAGGTACACCAAGGATGGACTGACTGATTTTACAACAGGCCTCACTCGTGCCTATGGGATGGCCATCTGGTGCCATGGGCACCACCATGGGCACTAGAGCCCAGCTGCCTGTCTGGGTTCAAATCCCACCTCTGCCACTTACCTAAAGTAGTAACTTTGGACAAGCCAGTTAGTCCTTCTGTGCCTTTGTTTCTTCTTCTGTAACATGTGGAGCCTAATGCCATCATACTCATAGCGTCACATAGATTCAGTGGATTGGAATACTGTTCTAGTTTGCTAGCTGCCGGAATGCAATATACCAGAAACGGAATGGCTTTTAAAAAGGGAAATTTAATGAGTTGCTAGTTTACAGTTCTAAGGCCGAGAATTAAAACAAGTCTATAGAAAAGTCCAATCAAAGGCATCCAGGAAAAGATACCTTGGTTCAAGAAGGCCGATGAAGTTCAGAGTTTCTCTCTCAAATGAGAAGGTGCATGGCGAACACAGTCAGGGCTTCTCTCTCAGCTGGAAGGGCACATGGCGAATACGGCATCATCTGCTAGCTTTCTCTCCTGGCTTCCGGTTTCATGAAGCTTCCCAGGAGGCGTCTTCCTTCTTCATCTCCAAAGGTCACTGGCTGGTGGACTCTCTGCTTTGTGGTGCTGCTCTCTCTGAATCACTCATTCTCCAAAATGTTTCCTCTTTTATAGGACTTCAGAAACTAATCAAGACCCACTCAAATGGGTGGAGACATGTCATCCCCTAATCCAGTTTAACAACCATTCTTAACTAAATCACATCAACCAGGGAGATGATCTCATTAGTTTCAAATATACAGCATTGAGTAGAGATTATTCTACCTTTATGAAATGGGATTTATATTAAAACATGGCTTTTCTTAGGGGGCATACTTCCTTTCAAACCAGCACAAATACATAAAACACTAAGAACTGTGCCTGGAGCATAGCAAAAGCTGCCTGCTGCTGTGATTGTTCCCGCTGCTATTGTTATTGTTACTAACACTAATGACAATAATAATAACATGTAGCCTCCCTTTTTCTGCACTCAGTAGTCTGGGCTTGCCGGAGAGGGGAAGCCTTGTGCCAGTGAACAATGGAGAACATAAAAGTACCCAAGACCCCTACCATTACCCAAGGACTTTTATCTGGGACCCTGAAGAATTAGAGAAGTATGCCTCTCAGACTGTAAAAGCTAATTCTTAGCATAGTGAAAGTAACAGTGTTGTCCTCTCATTCTCATTTTGCAGGTATACACTTTATTTGACGGTGATGACTTTTTTTTTCCCTTTACCCTTGATTCTGGTGTGCTATATTTTAATTTTATGCTACACTTGGGAGATGTATCAACAAAATAAGGATGCTGGATGGTAAGCATTTGTCTTATTTTGCTTTCTCTGTTAAAAGAACAACTCAGATATCCTGAATCATCTACAATGGAATTTGAGTGACAACCACTTAAAGCATGCCACAATTCCACATATGGGCATTGATATAAATCTACATAAGTAAAGATGTTTTCTCAAAATAAGACATGTTTCTACAGAAGCTATTTGAGGATCTCTCAGCGGTAAATGTTGAAAACACTGATGTAATGCTTTCTTAAAAATGTCAGCAGAACTTGAGATTCTATTTAAAGGATAATATGTATTTGCCATCAACAAAAGTCATTTAAATGGTTTTGTTGGACTTTTGCAGAGTTGTGTACATATGCATATATCTTAAATGTTAAGAGCAGTCTTTTAATGTTTGTTATAATTTTTTTAATTTAAAGAAGAATCTCATTAATACTTGAATACTTAGCAGGAGAACGACTAGGAATAAATAAAACCAAAGAGTTACCTGGAGACAATAAACTTGGGAAGGAACTTTAAAGACACATATCAGTAAAACTTCATGAATAAATCTAAAATAGTTTCATCTTGACATTTTATATGCCAAGTCATTCAAAAGAGTAATACAGTAATTATGTAACCCTGTTAGGTAAAAATTATTATGAAAATTTGTCCTTTGGATAGATTTTTGTATTTCTTTAGAAAGGCAAGTTTGCTGGGTTTTCCCTGCACACCATATGTAACTCTGTGAAGATAAAACAGAATATGTAAACAATACAACTCCCATTTGTCAAAATCTGTGACAAACACACAGTACCAACAGTTTGGTCAATTGGCTCATGACTATTTTTCCCATTTAGCTTCTTGAAATTCTTTGAAAATCTAACATTATTTAAGGGTGCTCTATTTAGAACAGAAAAAGGAAACAGCCACAGGTATATAGAAAAAGAAAAACACTTTCAGTTCTCAATGTGCCCCAGGGTGCTGCATTTGTGAGGTGGTTGAAATGGAATCACGTGGAACATAAGCACACCGGCAGCTTGTGAGGATGCTTGAGCCCTTTTAAAACAGTTCTCCAAATCAGACCATTTTGGCCATAACACTTTCCCTAGAAATGCTAAGAGCATCTTACAAAAGAAACCTCACACAGTACAGATATGCCTCAAAATGTGAGAAGTTAAATATCTAAACATGGCATAACATGATCAAATTAGGAGATTTAAAGTAATTTTTTTAACATTTTGGAATAATTATAAATTTACAGAAAAGTTGCCAAGATAGTACAGAGAATCCCCAGACACTCCTCACCCAGTTCCCCCATTGTTAACATCTTATATTAGCATGCTACAGGTGTTAAAACAAAGAAACCGACATTGGTGTGTTACTATTAATCAAACTCCAAACTTTATTTGAATTGCATCAGTTTTTCTCCTCTTTCTATCCCAGAATCCACTCCAGGATACCACACTGCATTTATAGTCACATCTCCCCTGTTTCCATTGGCCTGTGATAGTTTCTCAGTCCTTTCTTGTTCTTCAAGACCTTGGTAGGCTTGAAGATTAGTGGCCAGATAACCTATAGAATGTCCCCCAATCTGGGTTCAGCTGATTAATTTCTCATGGTTAGACTGTGGCTATGTCTTTTGGAATAAATCAGCACTCCTCATCACACATGATTGCTACATGACATACCTGGAGATTAGTTACTTGATTTACAGTACAGTCTGCCAGGCTTCTCCACTGTAAATTTATCCCTTTCTCCACTCTAGTCTTTGGAATCCAGTCCCTAAGTCTAGCCCACCCTCAAACGGGAGAAGGAGGGAAGTAGGAATTAACCTCCAACTCCTGGAAAGGGGCGTATCTACATATATTATTTGGAATTCTTCTGTAAAGAAGGCTTGTCTCTTCTCCCCCAACTTTATTCAATCATTTTATATCAGCACAGACTCATGTTTATTTCCACTTTGGGTTGAAATTCAAAACTATGCTCTTTATTTTGTTTCTCAGAGTGTTCCAGCTTTGGAAAACTCCGGAAATTATTAGCAGGAATAAAAATGAATTTTGTCACAGTGCTCTGAATAAGTAGGACCAAAAATGAGCCTCACATTTCACTGCAAAGCCACCATGCAGTGTTCTAGAAGCTCTAGGAAACCACTGCCTTGGCATCTCGGGGGTCGCCTGCTCACGCCTACCGCCATGTTCTCTTTGCAGTTACAACCCCAGCGTCCCACGGCGGAGAGCGATGAAGTTGACGAAGATGGTGCTGCTGCTGGTGGCCGTTTTCGTCCTCAGCGCTGCCCCCTATCACGTGATGCAGCTGGTGACCATGCAGAGGCAGCGGCCCACGCTGGCCTTCCACGCGGCTTACTACCTCGCCGTCTGTCTCAGCTACGCCAGCAGCAGCGTTAACCCTTTTCTCTACATCCTGCTGAGTGGAAACTTCCGGAAACGCCTGCCCCAAATCCAAAGGAAGGGGACCAAGGGGGAGATCAACAACTTGGAAAACACCCTGAAATCGAGCTTTTAGCAGAGGATGTGTGTCACCGGGGAGTCTAGATAGGATGTTTACATTATTAGCGTTATTTAAAAAGGGCGCGTGTAACGGTATCCAATGATACCGTGTACCGGTATGCAATGAGTTTGATGTGCTAATTTTAGTAAGAAGTAAAATGTTGATCTGTTTGGGGGGTGGGAAGTGGGATAGTCTAAAATATACCTGGCTGTGTAGGTTATGGCGGCATGTTGTAGACTAGTCACTGATAAAAATGTCTGGCCATGACCAGCTGCTAAAATCTCAACAAGGAACCTGCAACTGTGACCTTTGCATCTGCACTGTGACCTCACTGCATCAGTGCCCTGAAGATCCCAGGGAAAGGACCACCTTCCAATGAGGTCTGATATGCGGCCACTCTGACCTACAAAAGTAGTAATTTTATACAGTCCAATTTAATAACTTCAATAGCCAAGCCCTACTTTTTAGCATAACAGTCACCATATATTGCACACAAGCAATGTATAACTTTACCTGTTACAAACATGTGAGGTAGATACTATTACATCAGTTTACCAGACTCAGAAAGGGTAAGTGACAGGCCTAATGCTGCACAACTACATAAGAGCTGGGATGAAATCTTGGACTGTCTGATTCTTTTCCCACTGTACCACCCTAGCATCCTAAAGAGAGCCAGTAATTTGGGGTTTCTTTTGCTTTCTTCTGCAGCCCCACAGAAAAAGAACTAAACTCTAAAAGAAATGAGTTAATGGTTTAAGCATGTTCTTTTAGACTTACCTTTTTTCTCATACCTGTTGACTGGAGAAACCAGTGTTGGCATTTTAACAATAATATTCTTCACTTCAGGATGTTAAGCATAATTTAGATACCTTCTCTTTAAGTTACAGAATATGTTTGTGAAAGGGTATAAAAACTAAATAACCTTCAGATTCATAGGTATTCATTATATCCATCTTGTCCTCTTTTGACTTGTATGAAACATGCCCTTTGACATAGTTAGGAAAGAAAAAATGCTCTTAAAAGTCTAATTCCAACAAAGGCAAATGTTAATTTGTTTGTGGACGACATCTGAAAACTCACCTCCTTCATCTAAATACATGAAATATCTAGCTCCATGGATATCTGAACCTGATATTTCATCAGCTCTTTTTAGAAGAGTCCCAGAGACTAGCTTTTTAAATAGCTTGATCCTCCTTCAAATATCTCGATTGCATTTGAATCAAATTTGAAAACCAAAACAGGTAACTTTTAACCCAGTATATTTGTATTTGGTTCTAGATCTTTTAGATGCTGTTTTGGTACAAGGTAGTTTCTAAATGCATATGAATGGCTACACAAACATACAAGAACTACACTCTGTGACAGGTTACATCTGAGACAGTTTGGTTCTGTAGTTCAGGTCTGGAGAGCCACCTGCACAGGCTAGATGGTCCTTGATAGTTTCCATCAAAAGCTGTGCCATGACAACAGTTCTAGGGGCCTTCATTCTCTAAGGTGCCACAGTCAGGGGTCAGTGGATAACCCTGACTTCGGAAGACCCAACACAAAGGGTCATAAACAGATGTTAAAATTTGATAATTGAAGAGCAATTGTTTACTTCCATTGTCTTTTTAAATACAGAAAATATTATTTTAAATATTGAAGTGGTTTTAAACCAACAGACATTTTTCTAATAGTGTTCCCAATAGGCTTCAAATAATTCCAATGTATAAATTGGTCAGTGAATTATTTGCATGTATATTTATTATGAGTTGTAAAGGGTTTTAGCATTTAATCAAAGTACAAAATAAAAAGTGGGGTTATTGAGTTCATTTTTGTGCCTTCATATAACTTTTATATGCATAAGTACATTTATATTCAGATATGCAGAGGTGGTTTGGCAGAGCTTCTCTATGTGTTTTGTGTGTTTATCCATGTTTGTATACATTTACTTTTAAGTGAGATTAATATCATTGTTTCACATATCTAATTTATACTTGAATGTTTGTTATTATATGATATTATCATTGTATCTCTCCTCTATGTTTATTCAGTTTTAGAAGCCTCATTTAAACTTCGATCATCAATTAATATAAATCAATGAGTGAAAATTGCTTGCATATATATTAATTTACTCCTTGTAGCTTCTTGTGGTCTTCAGATCTCCTTCTCAGAAATAGTTTTTCCTGCACAAAGAATAAAAGATTTCAGAATTCATGAGATATGTCCTAAATGTAGCCAGTGGTAAGAAGGAATTCAGAAATCTAGGCAGCTGTGTTCTCTTGAAGTCCCCGAAATTTCTGCCTTTCATTATTTACAGTGTCATGGAACTTTGGATCGGAAAGATAATTTAGAGATTAATAAGTGTTGCAGATGAAGACAAGGAACCCCAAATAGATTCAATTATCTTTCACACAGTCCAGGGTGTGTCCAGAAGCCCACACCTAACTAGCAGCTAGAATCCAGTTCTGAGTTATTTCTGCTGAACCATAATTCCTCTTCCTAAGAGAGTGGAAAACAATTGGTAGGAAAATTACCATTTGATATTTAACGATCAAATGTAACTTTAGTGAGAAAGCAAAGTAGTATAAATATGTAATACAAGTTGTGGAGTTAAATGAACAAAAAAATCTGGCTCTTCATAATTTAATTCTAGTTAAATTCCAGAACTCCTAGTCAGGAGGGCAGAGATTAATTTTCCATTCACTTCACAGAGTTCTATGAAAACAGCCCAAATCAAAACAGATCAATCAACATTTACCTTTACTGCCCCCAATTTTTTGTTGACACCTCTCTACACCAAAAATTTAGTTCTTTTTTAGGGGACCTTCCTCCCTGACCTGTTAGGAACAGCGCTGCAGCCATGACTCCTTTGTGACTTACTCCAGCAGGTACAGTATCTGTAATAGACTAAATAATGGCCCCCCACAGGTATCCTGGTCCGAATCCACAGAACCTGTGAATGTGACCTTATATGGCGAAAGACACTTTGTGGCGGTGATTAAATTAAAGATTGTGAGATGGAGAGATTGTCATGAATTACACAGGCAGACCCAATGAAATCACAGGGTTTATATATGAAGGAGTCAGAGGGAAATTTGATGAAAATACAAGATGTGATGACAGAAGCAAGACGTTGGACTCAGGCAAGAAAGGGATCAGGAACCAAAGAAGGCAGGCAGCTTCCAGAAACTAGAAAGGGCAAGGAAACACGTTCTCCTCTAGAGCCTCGAGATCTGTAAGAGAATAAATTTGTGGTGTTTTCAGCCACCAAATTTGCGGTAGTTTGTTTCAGTAGCCAGAGGAAACTAATAGAGCATCAAATTCTTTTGTTTGTACTTTTTTTTATCAGTTAAACTATAGACATTCAACAGACCATAAATTGGAGTCTTTGTTTCTGGTGTTTGTAATTTCATCATTAAATGCCTATTTATAGACAGTCCACCTTTAAAGGCACTTGGGGGACTCCACTGTGAATCAGAAAAAAATAAAGCCCAGGACAGTACCACTGCTCAAGAACTGAAAACCCAATGTCTCCTGTGTTTCCTGAAGGTCATTCTGCCCTACGTGGGCATACAACAGAATAGTCTACAGTGTTTTCTCAGTTCTAAAGCTACAATTAATTGTAAGATGCACCATTAAGTTAATAACTGCTTTTTGGGAAACAAAAACATTACATTAAATGTGCACAGGAATAGTAAATGTACCCTAACTGCAGAAGCACTGACATGTGGGAAAATGCAAAACAGAGAATTGAGAAAACATCTACAACTCAGCAGTGCATTCCCTTATAAGAGAAATGTACTCATCTGTATAGCTCTCTGAAAGGATTTTCCTTCAAGTGATTGCATCACCCCTAATAAATGTCTAAATCCAAATACATAAATGAATCACTGAAAAGGATCAAAATTAATTAAACATCTTCCAATGTTTAAGTTTTTCTCAGGCACAGCTTTGAGAAGAAATGTGAATAAGTTTTTAAATAAATTGTATTTCTATAGCAGCAAAGCCACAAGAACTTGTTACCTTAACAATGGAAAAACTTAGCATTGCATCCTGAAAGTAAAGTTTTTAGCTTGTTGGAGCTGAAAAGTTATCTTGGGCTTCACTACACCATTAGTGAGGAAACAGTCCTGGAATACTGCTTCAAAACTATTCTCTTCTAACAGAGACCATTCTGAAAGTCTAAAGTAGGCCCCTAATCAAAAGTGAAAAGGAGCATTTCTAAAACTCTGCATGAGGTTTACTTAAAATACAGTTGCTTTCTATAACATACTAAATAAAATGTCTTGTTCTTAATTTACTGAACTGAATACATTTGCTATTTCTCTGAAAAACACTCAAGCCAAACATTCACTTTTGCTGAATAGGTTAAGTAATAGTAGTTAATTTTTAAAAACAGCTTTTTAAAGTGTCATATGTAGATTTGTTCCAAAACAATTAAAAAATTATTTCCAAGAATAAGGAGGCTGTTTCTCACCTTAGTTTACAATTTTGTTTAGAGAGCTTTGGAATTCCTAGAGCATCAGTAGACATGGTTTAAATTCCAGGTTGAGGGCGGGCCACAGTGGCTCAGCAGGCAAGAATGCTTGCCTGTTATGCCAGAGGACCCGGGTTCGATTCCCGGTGCCTGCCCACATAAAAGAAAAAACAACAACAAACGAAAAAAAAAATTCCAGGTTGATCAAGTACTAGGTGAAAGGCCTTGAGAAAACCATTAACCAAATTACTTAATTTTAAAGATTAGGAAACTGGGGCCCTAAAAGGGTAAAGTGATAACCCAAAGTCAAACAGCTTTTCATTGTCAAAACAAGAGCAAGACTTCGATGCTCCTGACTCTTAGTCCCTCCCCATTTCCACCCTGTCCATGTCCTTCCCTTTTGGATAGGCTGCCCTGAGAGAGTTTGAGGGCCATGGATGTCACAACAAGAAGTTTGGCTTATAAATGCAATGAGATGTCCTGAAGTTTTTCATGGAGGGCAATGTCACAATCAGATCTGTGCTGTTGGAAATAACTGGCACTCTTTAGAATATACAATGGAATTAATGGGATGAGGCTAAGGATGGAAAAGCCAGTAGGAGGTTATCAGAATGGTCCAAGTAGAGGAAATAATGCCTTCAACCAGGACAATTACAATAAAGTTGCATTCGTTTTTACCTATTATTTGTTGAATACCTATAATATGCCAGATATTATGCATAATTCCATATAATCCTCAGGTCATCCCTCAGAGCTGAATAACATTACTGTCCCCATTCTAAAGATGAGGCTTGGAGAGGTTAAGCAACCTACCTGGGTTACAAGACTAGTGAGTGACAAAGTCAGGATTCAAACCCCAGTCTGATTGTCTTACCCACTATGCGGAAGCTTCTCAACCTTTGCAGTGCCGCAAATCACTTGTGGATCTTGCTAAAATGCATATGCTGATTTAGAAGGCCTGGGGTAAAGTCCCAGAGTCTGCATTTCTGAAAAGCTCCCAGGTGAGGCTGAGGCTGCTGATACACAGACCACACATTTGAGTTGCAAAGAATTTTTTACAACTGGATGGAAACGCAAAGTCGGAGAAAGATAGGAGAAACCTTGCAAAAAATGAAATTGTTTATGTGGTTATGTAGGATGTGGGAAAGAGAGGGAATGATTGTGAGATTTCTAGCCCAAAGAACTGAAGATGGGAAAGCTGCTGTTTGACATGGAAACTCAGGAGGAGAACATTAAATGGTGTTTCTATCTGTTCCTGAATCAATTTTAAAAAAAGAGCTGAACTTCCTTTTTCAGCAATTATTAAAATCAGGCTACCAGTGGCAGTAAATGGTACTTACATATCTATGCACTTTTTCTTGTTTATTATCAACTTCGCCACAAAAAACATTTCTCAGTTTTCATAAAAGTATTATAAACCCTTTATAGTTTTGTATCATTACTTAAAATTAGGATTGATGTTGAGATGGAAAAGCATAATACAGATGGCAGGGATTAATCATTGCATTAAGGGCCCAGAGAAATTGGGGGTAGGTGAAGAGAAAACCACTGGCTCTAAAATCAGTTAACTATATTCTCATCCCTAAATTGTCACTTACTGGCTTACTTTGGACAATTCTTTAACTGCTCTAACCCTCAGTTTCCTATCTATAAGTTGAGGGTGATATCACCCACTTCCTACTGTTGTGAGATTTGAACACTTAAATCACTTAGAACTGCTTAGATTGTGTTTTCATTTCCTAGGCAAATACCATACAATGAGTTGGTTTAACAGGAATTTATTGGCTCATGGTTTCAGGGGCTTGAAGACTTACTTCCTCCTGGGTTGGTATCTCCTAGCCGGTCCGCAATCTTTGGGGTTCCTTAGCTTTTCTATCACATGGCAGTACACATGGTCTTCTTCCTCTTCTGGGTTTCATTCATTTCCAGTTGGCTACTCCCCTGGCTTCTCTCTCTCATTCTGCTTAAAAAGACACCAGTAATCTACATTAAAACCCATCCTGATTCAGTTGGGCCAGCCACACCCTAATTTAAGTAACATCTGGAAGAGATCTTATTTGCAATGAGTCCATACCCATAGGATCAGGGGTTGGGACCTGAAAGTGCCTTTTGGGGGGACATGATTCAGTCCCCAACAGATAATGAAATACTCCAAACCTTTAGTATCATCAGCATCCTCATTACCAGCATCATCATCATCATTTCTTTAAAATACTTGACAGATTGAAAAAGATGGCCATAATATCCTGCAAATCCTCCCGTTTAGAAGTGGAGAGTATTTCTCCTTCTTTGAATCTAGGCTGGCCTTGTGACTTGCTTTGACCAACAGACTTTGGCTGAAGTCATACTGTGTGAATTCCAGAGCCTAGATGTTAAGAGGTCTTGCAGCTTCCACTTTTGCCCTCTTGAAACGCTGCCCTGAGACACCACATAACAAAGCTGTCTGGCCTACTGGAAGATGAGAAGCCACATAGATGAGAACGGAGGGACCCCAGATAGTCCAATTCCTAGACACGTGAGAGAGAGATGAGGCCATCTTGGATCTTTGACCTAGCTGACCATCCAGCTGAATGTAACCATTTGGGTGGCTCACATGAAAATCGGCAGAGGAATGCACCCAGCCAATCCACAGAATCATGAGAAATAATAAACTGTTATTGTTTTAAACCAAAAGTTTTGGGATGATTTGCTATGCAGCAATAGGTAACTGGAACAGCATCCATGGAAGTAAAAATTAACAACACAGTCTTAGATGGTAAAAACAAAGTTTTGAGTCCTTCAGGTATAAATCATTGCTGCTATTATGAATCTTGATTCATTCATTTCTTCCTTTGTCCTATAAATATTTATTGAGTACCTAACGTATTCCAGGTAAACTACTGTTTCAGATATAGATTGATGAATAAAACATTTTTCTGCCCTTACAGAGTTTAAAAGCCCAATTATTATTAAGCATGCCATCACATAAATAAGCATATACGTGTAAATTGTGACAGGCCCTGTAGAACACGAAACAGAGGACACACACCTTAGCTGTAGTGGGCAGTTCGTTGTCAGTGCCAAAGCACAGAACAACTGTGAAATGAAGTTCTCTCCCTATGATTTTATTCTAAAAGAAGTGACTATTGCATAGATTTCAAAATGTTTAGAGTATGAAGAAGCTGTTGTTCTGTCTTTATCTATTTAAAAGAGTAGATATAAATAAATTGCCTACCGAGATGGAGAAAACAGATGGATTTGAAAATTCAGCTCACACTGAATGTAATTATCTTAGAAAGGGAGAGAAGCCAATGACGCCTGAAATCATAGGTGTCAGGGAGACAGGCAAAGGGCTAACTTATTTTTAACACCACAGTAGTCTCAGCAGCAAGGAAAATTCAAACCCTATTAGAGTCTCGGAGGAGGTGAAAGAACAAATGAAGAGAGGGAAAAAAAAAAAAAATGTGGCCATTGGAGAGTAATTAACATTGTGACCCAGTTGCCAATCTGCATAGGTGTTGACTGCTTATTAACAGAATCTGGATTTCCAGGGTCACTGCAGATGAGAAAATCTTGTGAAAGCAGAATCTGGGTGTTGTCTACTATTCGATTCTAAAAGAGGTGCACCTGAAGAGACAAATGCGTTTCTGCCAAGTACTTCTTTAGCAGGAATGGAGACTTGCCTTCTACACAGAGGGGGCCTAATTTGCAGCCACTGGGGTAATTGGACCAGAGATAATAAGATGGCCCCTGGCCTTGGAATAAGTGGGTCTTGGTGATGGTCATGTCCGAGGTCATTAGGATTGAGATTTAATATAGTCTGGTGTAAAGAGTCCCTCATAATTGAACACCTTCATTCAAGCACCTATTCCCTTAATTATAGTTTCATCCAACAATTAGGTCAGTACTAAACATGGGGTTTACATTTACAAATTTGTGGAGTTTTATGTGCTATTCCTACTATGTGGAATTCATTTTTCCCCTCCACCTAGTGAACTCCAACTCATTAGACCCCATTTAATTGTCATTTTCTTCCACTCCCATGCTGCAAGTAAGTTCAATTTGTCATCCCCTTATTAGTACTTACGTTGTACTTTATCCCTCTCTTATGGCATAACCAGTGTTCTAGTGTGCTTGATGCTGGAATGCAATATATCAGCAACGGAATGGCTTTTAAAAGGGGGAATTTAATCAGATGCTAGTTTACAGTTCCAAGGTGGAGAAAATGTCCCAGTTAAAACAAGTTTATAGAAATGTCCAATCTAAGGCATCCAGGGAAAGAAACTTTGATTCAAGAAGGTCAATGAAGTTCAGGGTTTCTCTCTCAAGTGAGATGGCACATGGCCAGCCCAGCATCATCTGCTAGCTTCTTCTCCTGGCTTCCTGTTTCATGAAGCTCCCCGAGAGACATTTTCCTTCTTCATCTCCAAAGGTCGCTGGCTGGTGGACTCTGCTTCTCGGGGCTATGTCGTTCTGCTCTGCTGTCTCTGAATCTCCTTCAATTCTCCAAAATGTTTCCTCTTTTATAGGACTCCAGAAACTTATCAAGACCCACCCAAATGGGTGGAGACATGTCATCACCTAATCCAATTTAACAACCACTCTTGATTAACTCATATCTCCAGGGAGATGATCTGATTACAGTTTCAAACATACAGCATTGAATAGGGATTATTCTGCCTTTATGAAATGGGATTTAGATCAAAACGTGCCTTTTCTTGGGTCCACACATCCTTTCAAACCAGCACAACCAGAAAGATCAATTGCATACTTGTCTTACTCATTACATTGTAAGTACCTTAAACCCATAATATATCTGATTCATCTTAGTATCTGCGATGCCTATGTATCTATCACATAACAGGTGTGCAGGAAACATTTAATTGATGGAATAAATGAATGAATGGATGGATGGATGGACGAGGAAAGAAGGGAGACAAAGCATATTCCAAGGAATGTTGTTGCTGTGTATGTGTGTGACTGTGTGTGCATGTACATGAGTGTGTTGTGTATATATTTATATTCATATTTATATCCATATTTATAGTTACTTACAGGTGTAGAAGGATATATATCCAGATGTTAACAAACAAGATTTCTCACATAAAGTACTGCAAGAAGACTTTTGAGATTGCGAAGCTTTGCAAATCTATTTAAACCACATTTTTTTCACTTCCTTGTTATGAAGGTAATAATAAAGCACTGACATATCACTTCTGTATTAATATCCTAGAAGACATTTTGCCTTTATTTAGATTTTAGCTAGGATTTTCTAAAAGACAACTGATTTGTACTCCTTAAAATTTAATGTGAAAAAAATAAAAATAAATGAGATAGACAAAAATTAATTCAAAATGGATTAAATACCTAAATGTAAGAGCCAGTACCATAAAACTTCTAGAAGAAAATGTAGGAAAACTCCTTCAAGATCTGGTAATGGGAGGTAGCTTCTTAAACTTTACACCAAAAGTGCAAGTTGTGAAATAAAAAGTAGATAATTGGGAACTCTTTAGTATCAAGAGCTTCTGTGCCTCAAAGGGCTTTGTCAAAAAGGTGAAGAGGCAACCAATTCAGGGGAGAAAATATTTGGAAACCACATATCAGATAAAGGTTTGAAATACTGTATAAAGAAAGAAATTATACAGCTCAGCAACAAAACACCAAGTAACTCAATTATAAAATGGTCAGAGAATATGAATAGATACTTTTCTGAAAAACAATTGCAAATGGCTAAAAAGCACATGAAGAGATGCACATTTTGTTAGCTACAAGGGAAATGCAAATCAAGATAAGAATGAGAGATCACCTCACACCTATACTACTAAACAAACAAAACCACAAGTGTTGGGAGGATGTGGAGAAATTGGAACACTTATTCACTGTTGGTGGGAAGGTATAATGGTGCAGCCACTGTGGAAAACAGTTCGGCAATTCCTCAGTAAACTAAATATTGAGTTGCCCTATGACCCAGCAATACCAATACTCAATATATACTGAGAATAGCAGAAAGCAGTGATATGAACAAACATTTACACACCGATGTTCATAATGGCACTATTCACAATTGCTAGAAGATGGAAACAATCTGCAGATTGTAGATATTCATACCCATCTCAAGATGCATGAATAAACAAAATGTGGTATATACATACAATGGAATATTATGCAGCAGTGTAACTAAATGAGGTCCCAAAGCATTTGCCATGAATGAACCTTGAGGGCATAATGCTGAGTGAAATAAGTCAAACACAAAAGGACAGATACTGTATGATTTTGCTATTATGACTCTGCTAAAGGTACTCTCAGAGCTTACACTATAGAATATAGCAGACCTAGAGGTACACAGAAGCTAGAAAGACTACCCAGTGAGGTTGAACTTAAATACGAGGGAACAGATACAAGTTATGGTAACTGTTTTAGTTTGTTAAGGATTCCAGAATGCAACATACCAGAAATGGAACAGCTTTTAAAAAGGGAACTTATTAAGTTGCAAGTTTACAGTTCGAAGGCTATAAATATGTCCAAACTAATGCACCAACAAGAGTTTACCTTCACTCAAGAAAGACTGATGCCTTCTGGGACAACTCTGTCAGTTGGGAAGGCACATGGCTGGCATCTGCTGGGGTCTTTGGCTTCTGGACACCTCTGTCAGCTGGGAAGGTACATGGCAACATCTGCTAGCTTTCTGTCATGGCTTCTCATTTCATAAGGATTCCCCAGAAGTGTTTTCCTCCTGCATCTCCAAAAAGTTTCTGGCTGTGTGGGCTCTGATGTTCTTTCCAAAATGATTCCCTCTTAAAGGACTCCAGTAAGCACCCCCAACTTGAATGAGTAAAGACACAGCTCCATGGAAACCACCTAATCAAAAGATCCCACCCACAATTGGATGAGTCATGTCTCCACGGAAACAATGTAAAAGATACCACCTAACAATACTGAATCAGGGTTAAATAACATGGTTTTTCTGGGGTACACAACAGTTTCAAACCAACACAGTAAATAATTACCAGGTTTACGAGTAACATTGACATTGAAGATGAATATGATTGAAAGGGGATGTATAGTGCTATGTAGCCCACTGATTAAATCTACAATTATAAATAAATTCTCATGCAAATTTCAAAGCTTTGATATTAGACAAAGAGTCAACAATAGTAGAGGAATATGGGGGAAAACTAAAGTTTCATGCTATGGCCAATAGTTAACAGGAAGATATCAACAGTACCACAGCACTACCAGGAGAAATTAATTGGGGGGG
>PVIY010026154.1:0-22712 GCA_004026745.1 Myrmecophaga tridactyla
AGATTATAGTATCCAGGAAGTGAATGTAAAAGGAGAATAAGAGAGGCTCCAGAAGAAAGTCTAAGGGGATTTCAACACTTAGAGATTAAGCAGAGGAGGATAAGCCAGTAAAGGATATTCAGAAAAAGTGGCAAATGAATTAGGAGGAAAACCAGAAGGTCTAGGTGGTATCCAGGAAGCCAGAGAAGATATTCTTCAAGGAGGTGGTGATCAAATGTCATTGACATAACATACACTGACCTCTGAGGATTAGCTATTGAATCGGCAACATGGAAGAAATTGTTAACCTTGACCAGTGGACAGATTAGGTGGCGTGGCAGAGGCAAGCGAATGACTAAAAGGGGCTGAAGAAAATGCATAAGGAGAGGGTACAGACAACGAGTGTACCCTCGTTTCCTCTGAGACATTTTGTTGTAAAGGGGAGTAGGAAAGTGGGGCAGTTGATGGAGAAGTAGGTCTAGTCAAGAAAGGATTTCTTTTGTTTTTTAAGATAGAAACGTAACATCTTGACATTTGTTACACTGAAAGGAATGATCCAGTAAAGACTTGGGCTATTTTTTCAGGCTTCTGGAGTCAGATCGTTGTTCTTGTTTTGTTTTATTTGTAATACACCAACACCCAAAGACTGAGCTGTATGAGGTTATCACTTATATTTAGGTCATATTTATATGCAATGGGGAACTAGTTAATAGTGGACAAGGCTAAAATTCATGAATGAGGAACTGATTGAGGGAGGATAAAAGCCCACCCTGATTTCATTTGGCCCCACCTTGACTAATAATATCTCCAATATTTTATTTATAGGTGGGATGATATCCATCGGCCTAGGTGATAGGACTTGAACATGGTTTGGGTAGGGTGGGGGCACAGGTCAATCCATACCAACACCCATAGTCATCATTTATTCATCCAACAAATATTTACAAAGCTCCTCCTATGTGCTGGGTCCTCAGGACAGAGTAATGAGGAAGACATACAAGACTCCTGCCCCCACAGTCACAACAACTTATTTTTTAATTCATTTTTTTTTTATTAGAGAAGTTCTGGATTTACAAAGCAAGCATGCATAAAATATAGGATTCCTGTATACACCAACACCTTGCACTGATGTGGAACATTGTCACACTATTTCTAATGTGCATCTCAAAAGGTGATTTTTTTTTTTAACCTTGTCAGAAAGAAATACCCCATTTTGGGTTGTAAAGTTGTTTACATTTGCTAATGCTGCCAGAATGCCCTATATCAGAAACAGGATTGCTTTTATAAAGGGGGTTTATTAAGTTACAAATTTACAGTTCTAAGGCCATAAAAATGTTCAAACTAAGACATTCAGAAAAAGATACCTTAACTCTAAAGAAAGGCCGGATGGCATCCAGGGTTTCTCTGTCAGCTGGGAAGGTCCGTGGCTGCCGTCTGAGCTCCTTGCTCCTGGTTCATTCTTTGTGCTTCTGATTCCAGTAGCTTCCTCTCCCGGCATCTGTGGGCCCTCACTAGCTGCTCAGGGGCAAAATGCTGGGTTTAATCTCTTCGTTTAGCATCTCCCGTGACAGGAGATTTCTTCTCTTCAGGTTTTGGCTTTATCTGTGAGTACCTGCTTAGCACCCAGGCTTTTTCTGTCTTGATCTCCAAAAGTCTGGTTTGGGTCAGCTCTCCAAGCCATCTCTTAAATGTCTACATCTGATTTTTCTCCAAAACGTTTCCCCTTTTAAAGGACTCCAGTATGCTAATTAAGATCCACCCTGATTGGGCACAGTCACTCCTCCATGGAAGTAATCTGACCAAAAGTTCACACCCAGGATTGGGTTGCTTCTCCTTGGAAGCAAACTAATCAAAAGGTTCTGCCCTAAATAATAGGTCTACCCCCACAAGATTGGATCAGGGTCAAAAGAATATGGGTTTTCTGGGGTACACTACAGTTTCAAACCAGCGCAGAAGTATTGAAGGTTTATGTTCTAACACATTTTCATTTGTTTCTTTTCTCTCATACCTTGAGAAGTCCAGTTCAGTGTTATTGCCCAAGGCCAATTTTCATATTTTAATTATTTTCCTGTAATACTCAACTTTTGCAAAATTTAGATAATTCTCTAATAGAATACCCTAATTCTAACATGTCAGAAGAAGATATGGAACTTTACAATTCTAAGGGAAGCTGCTATTTTTTATTCACATACAAATGATGCATAACTGGGAACTTGTTAAGGAACCTTGAGTAAGTAGACTATTAGAAACAGATTTTATTATTTTTCAGAAAATCACTTTAGTTTTTGATTAGTAGCTGTTCTACTTTGCTAGCTGCCAGAATGCAATATACCAGAAATGGAATGGCTTTCAAAAAAGAGGAATTTAATAAGTTGCAATTTTACAGATCTAAAGCCAATTAAAGAAGGTCTATAGAAATGTCCAGTCTAAGGCATCCAAAGAAAGATACCTTGGTTCAAGAAGGCTGATGACATTCAAGGTTTCTCTCTCAGCTGGAAGGGCATGTGGTGAAGTCTGCTAGCTTTCTCTTTCAGCTTCTTGCTCCATGAAACTCCCCCAGGTGGCATTTTCCTTCTTCATCTCCAAAAGTTGCTGGCTGGTGGACTCTCTGCTTTGTGGTTCTGCAGTGTTCTGCTGTGGCTTTCTTATGGCTCTAAAATAGGACTCTCTCCAAAATGTTTCCTCTTTTAAAGGATTAATGGATGGAGTCACATGTCCATGGAAGCTATCTGATCAAAAGTTACCACCCACAATTGGGTGGGTCACATCTCCAGGGGAACAATCAAAATGCTCCTAGCTAGCAATATTGAATGAGGATTGAAAAGGTGGCTTTTCTGGGATCCACCACAGATTCAAACCCACACAGCACCTGTGCCATCTCGATATCAACAGCAGAATGAATTTGGGTAAATGGTATTGTCCTCTTCAAAATACACATAGATAGCAAATAACAGGGATGAAAATCAAAATAGCTCAAGGAAACAAAAAAGGAACGCATTGTCTCATGTATCTAAAATGTCTTGAGATTATGTCAATACCCTGGTTTATCCTCAAGGCAGGCTCTCTCCATGTGGTGGGAAAGATATTCTGAATAACTTCAGGTTAATGCCATCTTTTGGCATCCAGTCTTCGAAAAAAGAAAGATACCCTCTTGGGTCACATGGTCTCCCCAAACAAATCATTAAGTCCAGGGGTTTAGAGTACTCTGATTGGCTCACTGGAGTCCCCACTGTCTCCCCACCCATCTTGATGGACAAAAGTTCCTGAGCAAACAAAAACAGTAATACGTATTAACCTCATTATTTGCAAAAGCATCTTAGTTCAAGGGATCTATAGTCAACATTTATTAGCTTGGGCAAGTTATCTAACCTCTTTGAGTCTCATTTTTTCTCACTGCTATGGAGCTGGCAGAGTTGATGTGAGGTTGGAGTTCATGACTTTAAACACTATTTAGTTACTGCCCTGCCTGCCTTATGTCTGCCTCTGTTCCTGCCTGAGAACTGTGACTCCAAATGGATCCCCTCCAACTCAGATCTTCCACCTGTGGTGAAGGACACAGTGTTCATCTACACTGCCCATTTCCATGCTGCAACCCCAAATCCTAGAGCTGTCCCCTAGTTGCCTGGAAATCTCCCCTACTGTGCCCTCACAGACTTTGTCCTCCCCCTTAAACTGCAGAGTTCTCTGTTCCCTTCTTAGTCATTGATTTGCTTGTCTATGCTGTACTAATGCTCATCTCCTCTCACCCCACCTCCTTCCAGAGCCAACACATGACCCCCATGAGCCGGTTGTGTTCTCTGGAAGCAGATGCCAAGATGGATTAGGAGTACAAAGACTTATTGGGGAGTAACACCTACGCGAGGAAAAGAGAGGAAACAGGACTGGGCAGGGGTTACTGTCAGACTGTGATGCAGACACGACAGTCTGTCATCCCAACAGGGAACTACAGATTGGGCAGAAATTATTAGACCCTTGCACCACCATCTTGTTTGATTTCAAGCTGGGGGGCCACCCAGAAAAGCAGTGTTCCCTTAGCTACCCTTGCTTTGCTTAGGCATTGGTTAGGGGATGTTCCCGGAAGAGTATGAACCTGGCTTGAAAGCTGAGGACCTACTGCTGCCAGTAAGTAACCCTCAAAGGGGGATCTGAATGGTGCCTTCCCATATCTACACACTCTCCAAGATCTTATATAACAGGAATTTCTAGAGAATCAATGTCTAACCCCAAAGGAGGCATCCTGATTATGGTAGGTAGATGGGAAAGAGAGGAGGCAGAGAACCATCCCAATCACATCACATTAATGCTCCCTACTCAGCCCCCAGAGCCAACCCTACCCAAACCTACCCCATTTTCCCTCTAGTCCTCCTCAAACCATGGGTCCTTCCAGCGTGGTCAAGTGTACTCCTCTACGCTCTGTGTGTCCCTTCCAGGTGAAATGTTGGTGTCTGCCCAGATCATGTCTATCTAAGATTAGAAGATTCGAGCCAGAACGGTGGCCTAAAGGAAGCCTGTAGAGGCGAGGACTTACTATAATGTGGTACAATTAATCGATATGTATCAAATGCTTACTATATAGTCCAATTGTGCCCATTCTACAGATTAAGACACTAGGGCTCAGTAGAGGCAATTAAAATACCCAAGGATGCGGGCATGGGTGGTTCAGTGGTAGAATGCTTGCCTTCCATGCAGGAGACCTGGGTTTGATTCCCAGACCATGCACCCCCCCCCCCAAAAAAAAAGAAAAAGAAAAAAAATACCCAAGGACACTCAATCAGCCAATGTGGCTGTGAGTATTCCAGCTCTCTTGGCCTCCAAAGTCTGCATTCTTTCTATTGACCATTCAGGAGAGTATGTAAAACATTTTCCAGAAAGTTTTTTTTTTTTTTTTTTTGCCCAACATGGTTTTAAAAATACCTCATGCTTAATTAGATGGATTTCTGGCTATTCAGAACGCTTGGATCTCTGAATGACCCATTCCTCAAGATTCCTTAAAAAGCTGAGGTTTTACTCTCCCACAAATTTTGTGCAAGAGTTCAGCATGAAAATTATTCAAAGCGAGCTCTCTTTTATAAGAATAGCTAATGCATGCTAGCTAACTCTTGCCGGCTAATCCCTTCTGAACTTTCAAGGCTCTTTTTCTGTCTCTTCTTCCTCTGCCAAGGGGTGTTACAGTTTCACTTGATCTTGGCTGTGACATTGAACAGTGCTCATGTGTGGATGCCCTGTTGACCTGAAGCATCTGATCCTTGATTTGTTATTCACACCATATACTACCTGCCTTTGTGTGAGGAGTTAATATACATACCAGGACAGCAAGATTCAAACCTTACTCATTGAAACGAATTAGTCAGAATAACTCTGGGGACCAGTATTAAAAGCATCACCCACATGAGGACTGTCCTTAGTTACTTTTGCTTGTTTATATTTAAGAGCGGCTGACAGCCTTTTCTATGGGAAAGCACTCTTCAAGACATGCTGCTTCAGTACCGTCAGAGAAAGAACAGATGGGGAAGCAAAATGCTTGGCTAATAAGGACAGAGATGTCTGCATTAACCGTTAGAAGACAAGGAGAATTGGGAACATATTTGTTTAACCATATTATTTATTGCTTTATTATTATTCCTGCTTAAGGTCAGTCTGTACTTAATGTACACACATTGCTGGAACCCACAATCTGAGATGCTTAACTCCCTACTGCAAAACAAACATGTGTGACTGTCTCAAGAACGGGGAGATGTGATCTGAAATTCAATACCCAGGCCTGCACGATGCATAGTTTATTGGTAAAAGGCAAAGGCGTGGGAGGATTTCCGGCACATGCTATTCTGCAGCCCCTGCTCCAGGCTCACATTGATTTCCATCTTAAAAGGCAAACTGAAGAATAAATGATACACTTTAGGCCAAGTTACCTAAAATTGAAAGTTACCCAACAAGAGTAGGATACAAAGACCTGAGGCGTGCTAGCAAGGAGTACCTAGGGTAATGGGTCTAATCTGCTTGTTTATTTGTTTGCTGTTTCATATAAGCTGCTGCTTTTGGAAAGCCAGGTCGTGGGGACCGAAGTTCATTAGGCAGGTCTCACTGGGCCTTCAGTTCCATACTCTGAGCAGCGGGGCTGAGGCACAGCCGACCTCTGCTGCAGTAAGGGGGTTCTAACTTTCGGGTCAAAATCATCCTGGTTCCATTAAGAAGGAGCTGGGATTTGGCTCCAGCACAATCTCTGTCCACATCTGACACCCCTTTCACCTGAAAGCCAGTTCACTCTTGGAAAACCTTTATTCATTATTTTATTTTTACAACTCTTTATACAGAATATAGAAAACCTCACAAAACAAGTCTATACCTTAATGGCTAAGGCAAACAGCCTTAGAACCACCCTTCAGGTCAAGAAATAGAACTTTGTCAATAACCCCAGAAACCCCTTCCTGTGCCCTCCCCCCACCCCCACCCCTGCAAAGTAATGATCATTCTGAGCTTTGTACAAGTCTCTTTCTTGTGTATATTTTTTTCAACCAAGTGATAAAAACTAAGGTTTAGTCTTGCCCATTAAAAAAAAAAAAGATGTATTTAAAGTCTCTTTTAACCCACAGATTCTCTGTCAACCCCTTTCTTTTCCTTACAATGTATTTGTCGAAGACCCAGGATACTCGGTAGAGTGTGTCACAGCTAAGATTTTGCTGATGGCACACATGACAGGCCAGCATGGTCCCCTGTCCTCAGGATTTCCTGCAAATTAGGAGCTGGGTCCATGGTACTACTTGATTTTCAACAAGTTGAAAGGCCAGGATTTCTTCCCTCTTTCTCCTGGGCCCAGAAGATACAGGCCTTGCCTGACCCTGTGATTCCTTCCCAGCGTGTCCTATTGCCTAAAATGCCCTTCCCACCTTCTCTACCTAGAAAACCACTGCACAGTGTGCAAGATCCAATTCAAAATCAAATGTCACTCAGCAACTCTGTGAGTCCTTCCAATGTCCTGCAGCCAGGGCATGTCACTGGGTCCCAGCCGCGTTCTCTCGCCCCCACCCCAGCCCTTGCTACACGTTGTGGTCTCTACCACCCGTCACGCCCCTACCCCACCCCACTCCTTGAGAGCAGGTCCCCTCGTATCTGAGCAGAGCAGGTACCCAGCACCCGGTCAGTGCAGCTGCATACTCCTGCCCTGCCTTCTCCTGGACACCTGGATTCCTTTCACTCCATCACACCCTGTGGTCCACAAAGGAGGCTTCTCCCCCCGCTGCACCCTCCTTCTTGTCTCCCTCTCAGGGCCTCTAAGTTCAGCTCTTCTCTTAAGCAACTGTTGTTGCAGAATGGATGGCTTTTTCTGCCCTTAGCTGACTCTTTTCTCAAGCAGTGTCTGAACCTGATCTGATCTGAGGGAGCCTTACTAGCTGGCTGGGGTGGCTGGCTTGGAACTTGGCATTCAAAGAGAGGGATCACCTGCCAGCACCCGGCCCCCGCCTTCCCCATAGCACGGCGCATAGCGCCCTGGGGGCTTGCTCCAGATGTACCGTTACCAATGGAACAAATAACATTGGCTTTTCAAGCCCCAAATGGCACCCACCCTCAACAGGGCGTGAGCAAGCAAGCACTGAGGGATGCATCCTCTCACACCATTCCATTCGACCCTCTCACCTTCCGAGCATGGCTTCAAAATCACGCCAAAAAAATTTTCCCTGCTTAACTTGACCTAATTCTCTTAATCCTCTACTCAATAGTCTTCATTAATTATGTACCCAGAGATTTTACTTTATTCATATGCTCTCACCATATGCATCTATGAATATGCTTTTCATAGGCAGTTTCTTGCAAGAAAGATCTGGGTCTTGCAGTTCTTTTGAATCTCTCTCACCGTGTCAGCTCACATTTCTGCACAGAGTACAGGCCCGGTAAATATCACTGACTGACAAATGTATGTGACTACAAATGTCCCTGGACCCTTGTAATTCTCTAGTACAAGAACTGAAAGAGCTGAGGAAGAAAAGATGCTAACATTTTTAACCTCTCTGAGGAACATTTTCTCCAAAATGTCTGTTTTTCTCTTCTTGAAGGGGTCTTCCCCCCCCTAATCTGCTGAAATTTGCTAACCTGCTGATCTCTTGAACTCTTTAAATAAAGATTTGCTAAGCAAGTTGAGACTTCTGAAAGAAGGTTTCAGAACCCAGTGTGAAATCCCAAACAGGATACAGTGTATTGCTTTGAGCATTGCTACAACTATTTTTATACATTGTAAATAAGCGCCATTGGGTCAGCGTTTTTTCATCAACCTGCAGAGTTTTAACTAATCCTTCCCTTAGTCTCTAGACCTAGTAATGGTTTCTCTGAGGCAATGAGCCCTGGGAATAATGTTACGAGTCAAAATTTGAATTATTTAAATATCTGTTACTTCTAACATTGCAAATGAAGTATTCTTTCAGGTCCTGGACTTATAGATCTATGATAATTTAGAGTAAATGTCAATACTTTGCTGAAGACAAAAGGCATTTGGGGAAATTCAGACCAAAGAAAATTGATATTTCTTCAGAAAGAAATGAAGCCCCCAAAAGATTCAGATAATCTATTCAGTTACACCCAGAGTTCTATGAAAAAACTAAGCAGGGCATTTTTTTTTTCTTCTGTGTCAAAAATGTTTAAGTTGTGTAATGTTGTCCGTGCTCCCTATTGCCAAGCTGAGGGAAGGAGGTCATGCATTCCAGAGAGATGGCCGGAAGTTCCTTAGAACCTTTGTTCATGTCGTCCAGTCAAAGAATCAAGGAAGGATTTAGAGAATTTGCAGAAGAGGCATGAGGTACGATAATCAGCACGTGTGTACACGTGTGCAATGGCGTACATCTTGGTATTTAAATAGATGATTAGTAAATGCACGCATCAGACTTCATTATTTTTAAAGGAATTACTGTCTTGATAATATACACCAAACTGAAATACACTTTCATTCACTCATGGTAATATAAGTGACTAATTTTGATAAAATGAATAAAAAGAGGGTGCACAGGTGGTTCAGTGGTAGAATGCTCGCCTCTCACGTGGGAGACCCGGGTTTGATTCCCAGAACATGCACCCCCCAAAATATATAAATAAGTAATAAATACAAAGGATTGGTTGCCCGCAGGGGCAGAGAATCTCCAGGTAACCTGTCAGCCCTCAGGCTCGGGCACTAGTCCCTGACCTGTTTTCTGTGTCGGCTTTCTTTCTTTCTGTGTCTCTTCGCCCTTCCCGCTTTTCTTCTTTTCTCCCTCCCTTCCTCTCTTTACACGATAATGACCATATAAATATTGTGTATTGCTGAACAAAGTAATGTATTATGATTTCTTTTCATTGATCTCATTGTTTTTCATTAGCTTCATTTTCTATGTACATCTCTGGTTCTTCCTAAAGTTCCAACAGCTCTATAAAACCCCTCTCAATACTCTTTTCCATAAGGTCAGACACCACGTAATCTACTGGTCCCCTTTCTTTCTTGGATACCTCCCTCCTGGCACCTCTGTTCTGCTCCGGTCTGAGCGGATTTACCCCCAGGCTGCTGCATACCCATTTTCCTATGACTTCTCTTCACTGCTCTCGTGAGATCCATTTCACTAGAGAACACTTCCAGTCGCTTTCAAAGAAAGGATGCATGAGATGCAAGTGTCCGAAAATGTCTATATTCTACCCTCACATTTGATTGATAGTTTAACTGAATTAAGAATTTTAGATTGTAAATCACTTTTCCTTAGATTTTGAAGGCCTTGCTCCACTGTCTTGGAGCTTTCTGTGGTGCCAATGAGAAGGCTGATGTCATTTTGATTTCTGATCTTGTATATGTGCCTTGCTTTTGTCCCCTTTAATGTACATTAGTGTGGATCTTTTTTAAAATGTTATTATCTCTTGTGCAGCGAATTTGACAGGGCTTTATGTCTGGAGGTGTAAATCCTTCAGTCCTAGGAATCTTTATATACATTCTTTAATAATTTCCTCTCCATTTAATTGGTTTTATCTTTCTAAAATTCTTTTTAGCTATATGTCTCCTCAAGCCAGTTTCTAATTCTATTTTTCTATTTTCTATTTCTTTTTCCCCCCACTACTTGGAGATTTCCTTAACCTTATCTTCCAAATGTGCTTCTGAAACTTCTGTCTTTTGTTTCCAACATATTTATGACTCCTTTTGTTTCATGGATGCAATATTTTCTCTATGTCTCTGCAGGTATTAATTAAGAGTAAATCTGAAGTTTGCTTTTTGTCATTGTCTTAGTTTCCTTGAGGTTCCTTTTTTCCCATTTGTTTGTATCAGCCTTTGTCTTTCAGGCATAATGCTTCCCTCAAACTCTGGTGATGTTTGCTTGACAACTCATATGTAAGAATGAAGACCCTACAATATTCATTGAAAACTCAGTCTGGACAGAACTTATGGACTGGGTTTCACTGTCAGTATGTGTAGGTATTTTTTGTGGGTTTTTCCATCTCTGCAAGAAAGAATCTTCTAATCTTCCACCTCTGGAAGTATAAACCTGATTGCTGACATTCTGGAAGAGGGATGGGCAAAGGGACTGAGGCTCTCAAATTCAGTATTTACAATACTGGTTGTTCAGGGAGGCAGAGAGAGAAAGGTTTAAGCACTGATGCTCTGAGGCATCAGATTAGGTAAGGAAGAAACTTCTCTCCTATGCATCATGAATGGCGACAACTTTGTACTATGCTTGGGAGAATTAAGAGAAGTGTCACTTAGTCCTCCTTCTGTGGGGTTTAGTTCTTTTGCAGAAACCAGATTGAGAAAGACCAGTCACAATTTCATGCCCAGACTCTCAAGACTTGTTCTTATCCCCATCCTCACCCCACCGTCTATAGACATCCTCACCCCACCGTTCCTACAAGTTCTGAAGCTGTTGGCATTTGTAGGTCGTTCGGCTTGCTCCTCTGTAGAAACTTAAGTTGCAGCCTCCTGATTCCACTTACACAGTTACCACCATCCATTTACCTTAATTTTTACAGAAATTTGCTGCCATCTTGTATTGTTTGCTATCTCTATGCCTCTACTCTTTTGCTTTATGGACTTTTTAAATTCCTTCATAGTCATTTGGGTGGGTTCTATAAGAGAAGAGATAAATGAATGTATAAGTCACCATGACCGCCCAGAAGTCCAGGTATTTTTAGTGTGTAGAAATAACTGTAACAAGGGTTATGTAATATATCATGCAAACCAGGACGCCATTGAGTGGAAAAGGGACTCTAAAAATATTACCTTTATATTATTTTCCAAACATTTTTTACTACCTAACAAATTGATATATTATTAGTGAAACTGCAAAAAAGTTCTAGTTAAACTATTTTCAAAAATAAAACATTTTCAACATTTTAAATATATCCATAAATAACATGACATATCCATATATATATAAAAGCCAATTTTTCAAAACTTCCTTAAATTTATTTTCTGAATCTTAAAAATGAACATAACAGAATAATGATTCTTGGAACATATTCATGTACTTTCATCTGTTTCTAATAGCATACCACTGGCATTTTCCTGAACACATTTTTTTAGTACAATTAATCTTAATTTTTTCATACAGGCTCTCAATGGATTTCATGGAGAATATTCTCAATTATATTTTTTAAATTGAAATTTATAAATATTTCAGCTCAATAGATTCACAAATACTGCCTTTTGCTTCTATTCAGGGTACTTTTCTTTGACAATTATTTTCATAGGGCAAAATTAATCAAATATGTTATCCCTGTTAATTTTAAATATTTTTTATTGTAAACAACAAATAAAACATACAAACATTCTTTACATGGTTACAATCAATGGCTCGTAATATCATCACATAGTTGTGTATTCATCACCATGATCATTTTTTTGAACATTTGTGTCTCTCCAGAAAAAGAAATAAAAAAGAAAAAACTCATACATGCCATACCTCTTACCCTCCCTCTCATTAGTATTCCATTAGTATTTCAATCTACTCAATTTATTTTAACACTTGTTCCCCATATTATTTGTTTATTTCTTATCCATATTTTTTTACTCATCTGTCTATACAGTAGATAAAAGGAGCATCAGACATAAGGTTTTCACAATCACACAGTCACATTGTAAAAGTTATATCATTATACAATCATCTTCAAGAAACAAGGCTATTGGAACACAGCTCTAGTTTCAGGTACTTCCCTCTAGCTACTCCAATACACCACAAACTAAAAAGGGGTTACCTCTATAATGTGTAAGAATAACCTCCAAGATAACCTCTCGATTTTGTTTGAAATCTCTCAGCCATTGACACTTTATTTTGTCTCATTTCTCTCTTCCCCCTTTTAGTTGAGAAGGTTTCCTCAATCCCTGCATGCCGAGTCCCAGCTCATCCTAGGATTTCTGTCCCACATTGCCAGGAACATTTACACCTCTGGAAGTCATGTCCCACGTAGAGGGGGGAGAGCAGTGAGTTCGTTCGCCATGTAGGCTAAGAGCATTTCTGAGCAACAAAAGAGGGTCTCTGGGGGTGACTCTTAGGCCTAATTTTTAGTAGGCTTAAATTATCCTTTCAGGGAGAAGTTTCATAGGGGCAAACCCCAAGATTGAGGACTCAGCCCATTGATTTGGTTGTCCCCACTGCTTGCAAGAATATGAGGAATTTTCCAGATGGGGAAGTTGAATTTTTCCCCTTTATGGCCAATTCTCCCAAGGGGGCCTTGCAAATACTTCTTTATTCACCGTTCAAATCACTCTAGAATTTATCGGGTCATCACACTCATCTGGAGAACCAACAAAATCTCACACCCTATTCAAGTTTCCACGTACTTATGGTGTTCAATTAAACTGTCCATATAAGTTAAATTAGGAAACACACTAGTCAAAATAGAAATTTTGCACCAAATAAACATTTCTTGCTTTAGTGTCACATGGAATTTGAAGTTTTAAAATATGAATGACCATCTATTTTTCCTGTTTATTTTTAATGCTGTAGTTTTGAACAAAATGCAACAAGGATTTAAAGGACTTGTTAACAAAACAATGTAATACCACTATAGGTATTACAATTTTCATGTAGGTGGATTTACGAAGCACATATCCAAAAACTCAAAATGTTTTAAATTTTAAATAGCATTTGATGATGGACAATGAAGACAGAAAACACATACAGGCAGGATGAAATATCTTTATGTATTCAACATCAGCTTGGTTACAGAAATTTTGTAGTCAGTTACTCTGCATTTATGAAAATATTTTTAAATCTTAACAGCCACGATTTCTATTTTGATTGGTAAGATACCTTATGTTGTTTCAGCACAGAATTATGAGTTGTGTGTGCACAGAATCAATTCCAAATACATTTGTGCTCCATGGTTTCCTAATTTAGTAAAAACATTGCTATTGCTATGAGGCCATGACCCAACACAATTTGTACTTGTATTATCAGTATAAAAATAGGTCATTTTATCTTCATTGTTGAACTTTTGAACTGTATTTACAATAGAATTCACAATAGTGTCAGATGTTTCAAATTCAACACAATGAAGTTGCAAAAGCTTCACTTTGAGTACATGAGTTTGATAGGAAAATAAAAACCATTATTAGCGTTAACTTGACTGATTTTCTGTCTGAAGCATCTGCTATCATGGATATAAAATACACATTATTTCTCTTTTTGAAAATTTCTTCCTCTGCTAAAGGAGCTAACGCATTGACAATTGTAACTTCATGTTTTGGCCTGCACAAGAGGATTAAAAATGAAAGAAATTAATTTAGAAAGAGTCATTAGATCAAAAGAAAAGTCATATTCCACAGAGTAATGTATACAAACACTCTTTTCTGCAGCTGTACATGTTAAATTGTATTTAGACACAGTCTTTTTAAAATAACTATGAACTTTTACAAAGAGACATCATCAACCTGGCAATGTAAGACATTCCCTGAAAACACCTCCCTAGAGATTCAGCAGATAAAAGAACAAATCCAACCTGCTTAGAAATCTGGAGGACAGAAGAGACTAGTAAAAGGACTCCACAATGCTGAATTGAAGAAAAAGAAAAACATCAGATAGGAAATCTCCATCCCAGACCACTGGCCATTCCCCTCCTGATACACGGTCTTGTGCAGGTTGGGAGCCCCTCAGAAGCAGTGGTCCAGGGCCTCCCCAAACAGGAAACAGACTATGGAGCAACTCACAGCAGTGAATTAGAATGCCATGCACGCCCGGACACAGGGAGCCAAGTCCACAAACACCCAGTGTGGAGCACAAACCACTGAGGAGTGCTGCATACAAAAGGGGACCAAGGGGGGAAAACAGGTAGACCTGCTTGCAAGAACTGTGTTATGCCCTCACTCAGTCCAGTTTCTGTTGGCTGGACCACCTAAATGCAAAACACATTTTCTGAAGTGACTCACCCTTCTGAACTGACCCCATCTGGCTCCCCAGAGTGGGATACCCTAACGGGGAAGAAAGAGGAGGCAGAAAACTCTCATGGGTCAAAAGGAGGAGAGGGGTGTTACACTAAACTGCTATAAGAAAAGACAGGTGCCAGAACTGAAAATTATAAGGAAAGCAGGGCACTGATGAGGGAGAAAATTTAAACAAATCACAGAGCTGGGGAGAAAATTCTGCACAAAAAGAAACAGAACAGATCAAGATTCCCAGAGAAATAACAGAAGAAAGGAAGCTTTCTCCTAGAGGTGAAACAATTGCACAAAAAGTAGAACCTTAAAAAAAAATGTACCGTTGGTGCCACGGTGGCTCAGTGGCAGAGTTCTCGCCTGCCTTGCTGGAGACCAGGGTTCATTTCCCAGTGCCTGCCTGTGCAAAAAAAGAAAAAAAAAAAAAAGTACCATATATCCAATGCAAGAATCAGATGAAGATGAGCTGAGAAAACTGAACAGTTAAACACAGGCTGTTTTAAAGGTCTAGAATAAGTTGGGCCAAGCATCAAGAAGAACAATAACAATGTTAAAAACCTAGACAAGAGAGAGAAACAGATCTTCAGAGTTAATTCGTAAAGATAATCAGATGCTTAGACATCAGAAAAGAAATATGAGCCATGCTAAGAAACAGGAAGATATGGCTCAGTCAAGGGAACAAATTAAATTTCAGAGGAGACTCGGAAGTTGGAACGACTAATCAAAGATGTTTGAATAAATCTCATAAATCAATTCAAGGAGATGAAGGAAAATATGGATAAAGAGCTAAAGTATATTAAGGAAGCAATGTGTGAGTATAAAGAAGAATTTGAAAGTATAAAAAATATATATAACAGAAATTATGGTTTAAAAGGTGTCATCACAGAGATTCAAAATAGACTAGAGACACACAACAGCAGATTTGAACAGGCAGGAAAAAGAATCAGTGAACTAGAAGTCAGGACAATCAAAATCATGTGGTCAGAAGAACAGATAAAGCAAAGAATAGAAAAGAATGAGCAGTGTCTCAGGGATTTGAGTGACAGCATGAAGTGCAAAACATAATGTCATGGTTGTCCCAGAAGGAGAAGAGAAGGGAAAGGGGGCAGAAAGAGTATTTGAGGAAATAATGGCTGAAAATTTCTTAAGTCTTATGAAAAACATAAATATGCATGTCCTTGGAGTGCAATATGCTCCAAACAGAATAAATCCTTTTAGACCTACTATGAGACACACACTAATCAGTATTTCAAATACCAAAGATAAAGAGAGAATTCTGAAAGCAGCAAGAGGAAAGCAAGAAGGCAATGGTATAATACATTTAGGGTACTGAAAGAGAAAAACTGCCAGCCAAAAATTCTTTATCGGGAAAAACTGCCCTTCAAATATGAGAGAGAGATTTAAATATTCACAAAAAAAACAGAAACTGAGAGAGTTCATTAACAAGACCTGCCCTGCAGGTTGAAAGGAAAAGACAAGAGAGAGTGGCTTGGAGTAGTGTGAACAAATGAAGGTCAACAATAACGCTACTAAAAGAGGAAATGCAAAACCTGGTAGTCCTGGGTCTTCAATATACAACTCTACTCTTTAATTCCTATAAGACTCTGAAGACAACTGAACAAGAAAAAGGCATATTTCCTGATAATAGACATACAAAATAGGAAGTGATAAAGTGGGACAAAAACAACATAAAGAGGGGTGTTCTAGTTTGCAAGCCACAGGAATGGAATATACCAGACCTAGAGTAGCTTTTAAAAATGGGAATTTTTTAAGTTGAAAGTTTACAGTTCTTAGGCTATGAAAATGTGCAAATTAAGGTACCAAGAAGAGGTTACCTTCCTTCAAGAGAGGCCGATGAAGTTCAGGGTTTCTCTCTCAACTGGAAACGCACATGGCAAACATGGCAGCATCTGCTAGCTTTCTCTCCAGGCTTCTTGTTTCATGAAGCACCCCTGGGGGGCATAGTTCTTCTTCATATCCAAAGGCCTCTGGTTGCATGGGCTCTGTGGTTCTTGTGGCTCTAAAGCTATTTCCAAAGTCTTTCCTCTTTTTAAAGGACTCCAGGAAACTAAACAGGACCCACCTGGAATGGGTGAAGTTACATCTCCCTCTAACAAAAGTTAATACCCACAACTGGATGTGTCACATCTCCATGGAGATAATCTGGTCAATTTTTCAATCTACAGTACTTAATAAGATTAAAGGAAATGGCTGCCTCTACAAGATGGATCAGGATTAAAACATGGCTTTGCTAGGGTACAAAATCCTTACAAACTGGCACAGCATCCTTTCAAATTAATAGGATATAGATGTAGCTTGTGTAATATAAATCCCAGGTAACGACAAAGAAAGTATTTTAAAAGATGCAGAAACAGAAATGAGAATGCGGTCACTCAGATACATCACAAAGAATTAACTAAGAAGTTGCAAAAAAGAAAATGAGACCAAAAAAATGACATATAAAAACTAAAGGACAAAATGTCTATAGTGCCTTTACAGTAATGACACTAAATGTTAATGGATTAAGGTCCCCCAATCAAAAGATGCAGATTGGAAGAATGGATTTAAAAAAGTGTGTGCTAACTATATGTTGTTTATAAGAGATTCATCTTAGACCCAAAGACACAAATAGGTTGAAAATCAAAGTTTGGAAAAACATATTCCATGCAAATAGTAACCATAAAAGAACTGGGGTAGTTATACTAATATCAGACAAAATGACTTTCTTTAAGAGACAAAGAAAGATGCTACATATTAATTAAAGGGGCAATCCACTAAGAAGAAATAACCATCATAAATATTTAGATACTTAATTGCAGTGCCCCAAAATACATGAGACAGATACTGGCAAAGCTGAAGGGAGAAACTGACACCTCTACATTAATACTGGGAGACTTCAGTACACCACTCTCATCAATAAACAGAACATCTAGAAAGTAGATCAATAAAGGAGACAGAGAAATTGAATATGATAGATGAGCTAGAACTAACATTTATACAGACCATTCTGCCCCCAAAAGGTAGGACACGCATTCTTCCCAAGTACTCGTGGAGCATTATCCAGGATAGACCATATGTTGGGTCACAAAACAAAAATCTCATGCCCTATTCAAGGTTCCATGTACTTATGGTGTTCAATTAACCCGTCCATATAAGTTATATTTGGAAATGCACTAGTCAAAATATAATTTTTGTACCACATAACATTTTTTACTTTAGTCTCACACAGAAGTTGAAGTTTTAAAATATGAATGACCAACTATTTTCAACACCCCGAAATATTGATATTCCTTTGTTCTTCTTCATGCAAAAACATTTTTTAATTTGTACATTTAGTCACTATCATTGTACACTCTAGACATTCCTAGGTTATACCATCTCAGTCCTTATCATCTCTCTTTCCTTCTGATTTCATATGTGCCCCCAGCCCTCCTCTCTCTATCATTCTCACAATCATCTTCATTCAGTGTACTTATATTATTAGTACACTCAAGGTGCATCCATGTTTTTACATGCTTCATGACTTTATTCTGTCTCACAGCTGCATAATATTCCATCATATGTATATACCACAGCTTGTTTAACCACTCATCTGTTGATGGACATTTGGGCTGTTTCCATCTCTTGGCAATTGTAAACAATGCTGCTATAAACATTGGTGTGCAAATGTCCATTTGTGTCCTTGCCTTTATGTCCTCTGAATAGATACCTAGCAATGGTATTGCCGGATCATATGGCAATTCTATACTTAGCTTCCTGAGGAACCGCCAAACTGTCTTGCACAGCAGCTGTACTATTTTACATAAATGTGCCTCTTTCTCCACATTCTCTCCAGCACTTGTTTTCTGTTTTATTAATAATGGTCATTCTGGTAGGTGTGAGATAATATCTCATTGTGGTTTTGATTTGCATTTCCCTAATTGCCAAGGAAGTTGAGCATCTTTTCATGTGCCTTTTAGCCATTTGTATTTTCTATTCTGAGAATTGTCTGTTCATGTCTTTTGCTCATTTGGTAATTGGGTTGTTTGTCGTTTTGTTGTTGAGTTGAACAATCTCCTTGTATATTCTGAATACTAGACCCTTATCTGATATGGCATTTCCAAATATTGCCTCCCATTGTGTAGGCTGTCTTTTTACTGTCTTAACAAAGTTTTTTGATGCACAAAAGTGTTCAATTTTGAGGAATTGCCATTCATCTATTTCTTTCTTCAATGCTTGTGCTTTGGGTGTAAGATCTAGGAAATCACCTCCTATTATAAGTTTTATAAGATATTTCCCTACATTTTCTTCTAAAAATTTTATGGTCTTAGCTCTAATATTTAGGTCTTTGGTCCATTTTAAGTTAATTTTTATATAAGGTGTGAGATATGGAACCTCTTTCATTCTTTTGCATGTGGGTATCCAGTTCTCCAAGCACCATTTATTGAAGAGACTGTTAAGTTCCAGGTGAGTTGGCTTGACTGCCTTACGAAAGATCAATTGTCCATAGATGAGAAGGTCTCTATCTGAATGCTCTATTCTATTCTATTGGTCAGTATATCTATCTTTATGCTAGTACCAAGCTGTTTTGACCACTGTAGTTCATAATACACCTTAGGTCAGGTAGTGTGAGACCTCTGACTTCAGTTTTCTTTCTCAGAATGTTTTTAGTTATTCAGGGAAACTTGCCCTTCCAGATGACATGGTTATTGGTTTTTCTATTTCTGAAAAATAAATTTTGGGGATTTTGATTGGTATTGCATTGAATCTATAAATCAATTTAGGTAGAATTGACATCTTAACTTTATTTAGTCTTCTAATCCATGAACATGGTATGCCCATCCATTTATTTAGATCTTCTGTGATTTCTTTTAGCAATTTCTTGTAGTTTTCGTCTTTTGTATCCTTAGTTAAATTTATTCCTAAATATTTTATTCTTTTGTTTGCAATTGTAAATGGGATTTTTGTCTTCATTTCCCCTCTCAGATTGCTCATTACTAATGTATAGAAACACATCAGATTTTTGAGTGTTTATCTTGCAGCCTGCCATTTTGCTGTACTCATTTATTAGCTCTAGTAGTTCTGCTGTGGATTTTTCAGGGTTTTTGACATATAGTATCATATCATCTGCAAACAGTGAGTTTTACTTCTTCCTTTCCAACTTTGATGCCTTGTATTTCTAGCCATCTGATACTGGACTTTCTTTTTTGGGAGCTCCTTAATGACTGATTCAATATTTTTACTAGTGATTGGTTTGTTAAAGTCTTCTATCTCTTCTCGAGTCAATGTTGGTTGTTCATGTCTTTCTAAGAAGTTGTCCATTTCATCTACATTGTCTAGTTTATTAGTATTAGTATAAATTTGTTCATAGCATCCTCTCATTACCGCTTTTATTTTTGCATGGTCAGTGGTTATATTTCCTCTTTCATTTCTGATTTTATTTACTTACATCCTCTCTCTTCTTCTTTTGTCAACCTTACTAAGGGTTCATCAATTTTATTGATTTTCTCATAGAACCAACTTCTGGTTTTATTGATTTTCTCAATTGTTTTCATGTTCTCAATTTCATTTATTTCTGCTCTAATCTTTATTCCTTTCCTCTTGCTTGCTTTAGGGTTGGTTTGCTGTTCTTTCTCTAGTTCTTTCAAGTAAACAGTTAATCCTTTGATTTTTGCTCTTTCTTCTTTTTTGATATAGGTATTTAGGGTAATACATTTCCCCCTTAGCACTGCCTTTGCTGCATCTCATAAATTTTGATACTTTGTATTTTCATTTTCATTTGCCTTGAGATATTTACTGATTTCTCTTGTAATTTCTTCCTTGACCCACTGGTTATTTAAGAGTGTTATGTTGAGCCTCCATGTATTTGTGAGTTTTCTGGCCCTCTGCTTGTTATTGATTTCCAATTTCAATCCTTTATGATCTCAGAAAGTGTTTTGTATGATTTGAATCTTTTTAAATTTATTGAGACTCACTTTGTGACCCAGCATATGGTCTATCCTTGAGAATGATCCATGAGCACTTGAGAAAAAGGTATATCCTGCTGTTTTGGGGTGTAATGTTCTATAACTATCTGTTAGGTCTAGTTCATTTATTGTATTATTCAAATTCTCTGTTTCTTTATTGATCCTCTGTCTAAATGGTCTGACCATTGATGAGAGTGGGGAATTGAAGTCTCCAACTATTATGGTAGATGTATCTATTTCTCTTCTCAGTATTTGCCTCATGAATTTTGGACCACTCTGGCTCAGTGCATAAATATTTATGATTGTTATGTCTTCTTGGTGAATTGTTCCTTGTATTAATACATACTGTCCTTCTTTGTGTCTTTTAATTGTCTTACATTTGAAGTCTAATTTGTTGGATAATAGTATAGCTACTCCTGCTCTTTTCTGAATGTTGTTTGCATGAAATATCTTTTCCTAACCTTTCACTTTCAATCTATGTTTGTCTTTGGGTCTAAAAAGTGTCTCCTGTAGATGGCATATAGATAGGTCCTGTTTTTTAATCCATTCTGCCAATCTATGTCTTTTGATTGAGGAATTTAACCCATTAACATTTAGTGTTATTACTCTAAGGGCAGTACTTTCTTCTACTATTTTGCCTTTTGGATTTCATATGTCATATCCAATTTTTCTACTTTTTACCTTTACTGACAGCCTTCATTTTTATTCTCTTCTCCACACCTTTCTCTGCTGTCTTTTCCTATCTGTCTCTAGTGCTTACTTTAGTATTTCTTGCAGAGCCAGTCTCTTGGTCTCAAATTCTCTCAGCGATTTTTTCATCTGAAATGTTTTAATTTCCCTCTCATTTTTGAAGGACAATTTTGCTGGAAATAGAATTCTTGGTTGGCAATTTTTTTCTTTTAGAATCTTAAATATATCATACTGCTATCTTCTCGCTTCAATGGTTTCTGCTAAGAAACCTACACATAGTCTTATTGGGCTTCCCTTTTATGTGATGGATTACTTCTCTCTTGCTGCTTTCAAAATTCTTTCTCTTTGACATCTAACATTCTAATTAGTAAGTGTCTTGGAGTACATCTATTTGGATCTATTCTGTTTGGGGTATGCTGCACTTCTTGGATCCATAATTTTAAGTCTTTCATAAGAATTGGGATATTTTCAGTGATAATTTCTTCCATTAGTCTTTCTCCTTATTTTCCCTTCTCTTCTCCTTTGGGACACCCACAACATGTATATTCATGCACTTCATGTTGTCATTCAATTCCCTGCATCCTTGCTCATATTTTTCCATTTTTTCATATATTTTCTTTTGCATCTCAGATTTCAGATGTCCCACCCTCCAGTTCACTAATCCTTCTTCTGCCTCTTGAAATCTAACATTGTAGGTTTCCATTGTTTTTTTATTTCCCATTTGTTTTTCTTTTTCTTCTCTTCTACTGTGCTTTTCATTTCCATAATTGTTGTGATTTATTTTTTCAGACTTTCAATTTCTTCTTTTTGTTCACCCATTGCCTTCTTTATATCCTCCCTCAATTTGTTGATTTGATTTTTGATGAGATTTTCCATGTCTGTTCTAACATCTTGAACTAATTGTTTCACCTCCTGTGTCTCATTTGAATTGTTGGTTTGTTCCTTTGACTGGGCCTATCTTCCATTTTCCTAGTATGACTCATTGTTTTTTGCTGGGATCTAGGCATTTAATTTCCTTAATTAGTTTATTCTGGAGATTTTTTCACTCTTTTACCTAGGATTTTCATGCTGGATGGTTTGACATTCAGTTCAGCTTATTCTAGACCTCTAGCATAGGTTTTATTTAATGGATCAGAATTTACAGTTCTTGTTTTCTTGTTTCTTGCCCTCCCTGTATGGTGCCTTTTTTTTTTTCCCTTAGGAGGGTCTACTTAGGTATTATAGACCCCAGTTAGATTTTCCCAGATCAGACTGGCCTCCTCTCAGGAGGAAAGAGTCACCTCCATCAGTTTTCCTTGAGGATGAGACCCAGCAGTTTGAAGGACTTTCCTATGAAGCCTCTGGACTCTGTGTTTTTCCTATCCTGCCCAGTATGTGGTGCTGATCTGCCTGTGGGTCCCACCAGCATAAGGTGATGTGGTATCTTTAACTTCAGCAGACTCTCCTTGCTGGGGGCTTGTTGAGACAGAGGAGAGGTTATAGGCTGGCTTTAATCACTTCAGTTTCCAGTTCCTGGGGTCTGAATTCCTTGACGGAGGGATTCCACCTGAGCTGGGTCCCACCCCTCTCCTGGGGAAGACACAGGCTCCAGGGAATTACCTCCTTTCACCGGACCAGTCTCTTTGTCTCTCAGAAAAACTTAATTCCACCCTTGCCTGGGGCAGTTGGAACCTGAGAAGCCTTGTAGTTGTATCTAAAGAGCAGTTAAGCAGTAGAAACAGAAAAAAGAA
>PVIY010026154.1:22812-35865 GCA_004026745.1 Myrmecophaga tridactyla
TTTGTGAATCAACAGCTTAAGTTGGTACATTGCTCAGGGTATCTCCATGTCCTATGCACCCCCTCTTTATTTTTAGGTTCCAGACCTTTTCAAGTATTTTGTGCTGTTGGATCAAAAAAACCTCTGTCCTGTCCATCCATCCCATGTGCAGCCCCCCCCCCCACTTCCCCCATCAGCCCTGCACCCTCTGTGCCTGGTTAAAAGCTAGTAACTTTAGCTTTTATTCAAGGTTTAGATAAGCTGGGGCCTATTTTCAGTAGTCTGAATTTGTTAATTAATTCCACAATTGGAGCTTGATTGAGCTCAGTCCTTGCTGTTAGTTAAGTCTCTTTCCTTTCCCTTCTGAGAACCAGCCTGTGGGGGAGGGGCACTGGCCGCCATGGCTTGGGGGACTCACGGTTCTAGGTGAGCTTGCAGCTGGTCCATCTGGTCCAGACTGGTGTACACTGTGTGTCCGGTCACTGATATGGCCCCAAGAGTTGTTCTGTACTGTTCCTGGCTATTTACTAGCTGCTCTGGAGGATGAGCTAAATTCCGTGCCTCACTAAACTACCATCTTAGAACCAGGAAACACTTCTTAACTCGTTCTTTGAAGTAAGCATTTCCCTCATACCAGAACCAGACAAAGACATCATAAGAAAAGAAAACTATTGAGCAATAGACCTTATGAATATTGAAGCAAAAATACTCAAAAATGTCAGAAAAATAGAATCCAGTAGCATATCAATAGGATTATACACCATAGCCAAGTGGGGTTTCCTTCAAGAATAAAGGTTGGTTCAACATACACCATCAATAGATGTAATATGCATATTAATAGAACCAAAGACAAACATATTCATCTCAACAAAAACAGAAAAAACAGCTCACAACATCTAACACTCTTTCATGATAAAACATACCACAGACTAGGAATAGGAGGGAAATTGTTCAACCTAATAATTGTCATCTATGAAAAACCTAAACCCAAGATCATATTCAATGTGAGACTGAAATTCTTTCCCTAAGATCAGGAGCAAGACATGGATGTCTACTCTTGCTGCTTCTGTTCAACATTGTACTGGAAATTCCAGACCAAAAAAAAAAAAGAAATAAAAAGTATACAAATTGGAAAGGAAGAGGTGAAACTCCCTCCATTTGCAGAAGGCATACTATATGTAAACACCCTAAAGAATCCACCAAAAAACTACTAGAGCTAATAAATGAGATCAGCAAATTTACAGGATATAAAATCCATACACAAAAGTTAGTTTTATTTCTGTACACTAGCAATGAACCATCTGAAAATGAAATTAAGAAAATTTCATTTATAAAGGGGCATCAAAAAGAGTAAAATATTTAGGAATAAATTTAACCAAGAAGGTACAAGACATTAACCCTGAAAACTATAGAACATTATTGGAAGAAATTAAAAATAACCTAAATAAATGAAAAGGCTTCCTGTGTTCATGGAGTGAAAGACTTAACATTGATAAGGTGGCAATGCTCTGCAAATCAATCTGCACATTCATTGTAATCTCTATCAAAATTCCAATCACTTTTTTTGCAGAAAGGAACAAGCTGATCATAAAATTCATACAAAAATTCAAGGAATGCTGAATAGCCAAAACAATCATGAAAAAGAAGAATACATTCTGATTTCTTTCAAAACATACTTCAAAGTAAAAGTAATCAAAATAGTGATGTTCCAGCATAGGAATGGATACACTGATCAATGGAATAGAATTGAGAGTCCAGAAGTAAACCCTTACATCTAAGGGTGCCTATACCATTCTTTGGGGAAAGAATACTCTTTCAACAAATGGTGCTCGGCCAGCTGGATATCCATATGCAAAAGAATAAATTTGGACTCCTACCTCACAAAGTATATAAAAATGAACTCAAAATAGATAAAAGATCTGCATATAAGAGCTAAAAGTACCTTGAATGTTTATGACCTTGCATTAGGCAATGGTTTCTTAAATATGACACCAAAAGCATAAACAAGATTTAAAAAATAGATTAAATTTCATCAACATTAAAAACACTGTATGTCAAAGGACACTATTTAAAAAGTGGAAACAACCCACAGCAAAGGAAAAAATATTTGCAAATCATATATATGATAATGATCTAGTATACAGAGTACAGAATTAACTCTTACAACTCAACAATAAAAAGACAAATAGCTCAATTTTTAAAGTGGGCAAAAGATTCAAATAGACATTTCTTCAAAGAAGATATACAAATGATCAATAAGCACATGAAAAATGTTCAACAATTATTAGTCATTAGGGAAATGCAAATGAAAACTAAAATAAGATACCACTACACACTTCACTTAAGATTGCTAAATTTAAAATAGAGACAATAGCAAGTGTTAACAAAAATGTGGAGGAATTAGAACTTTCATACATTGCCGGTGTGAATGTAAAATGGTAAATCTGTAATGGAAACAGATCAGCAGATCTTCAAAAAGTTAAACATAGAGTTACCAGGAACAGCAATAACCCAGCAATTCTACTCCTAGTTACATACAAGATAATTAAGTACATATGTACACACAAAAACTTGTATGTAAATGTTCATAACAGCATTATTCATAATAGCCCAAAAGTAGAAACCACCCGAATGTCCTCAACTGACGACCAGACAAACAAGATCTGTTATAATCATACAATGGGATATTATTCAGCCATAAGGAATGAAGTACTGATAAAAGCTACTTAAACCTTATGCAAAGTGTAAGAAACTGGACACAAGAAGCCTCACAGTCTATCATTCCTTTTATATCTGAAATGTCCGGAATAGGCAAATCCATAAAGATAGAAAATAGATTTCTGGTTTCCAGGGGATGGGGTGATAAAGAAATTGAGAGTGACTGCTAACAAGTATGGGATTTCTTTTGTAGGTAATGGAAATATTTTGAAATTAAATAGTGGTGACGGTTGCAAAACCACTGAATTAAAAATCACTGAGTTCAAAATGGGGGCTTTTATCTCAATAATAATATAAAACTTCATTGCCAATGAATTCCCTTTCAAAATAAAAAAAATACAAAACAATAAAAAATTAACATTGGTTTGCATTACACAGTAAATAAAAGAACCGCTGCCACAAAAGCATTCTGATGCTCTTCTCTCTGTGCCCTCCAGCAGGACTATTCAGCCTCTATTTTTAGGACATACTTCATATACCAACCTATAATTTCCCCGATTTCCCACTGACCCTCATGAAGGGAGCATGGTGGCCTCACTCCTTTTGCAGTCTGTAGCACAGGCCCTGGCGTGACAGGCTAGTATACCCAGTGTCCAGCTCTGGTAACAGTGTCTCACATTTCTCCCACCCACCCCCTGAGGCTGGCAGGAACAAGCTGTGTTCCCAAGCATTCAAGTTTATCAGGTGCCCTGCCTGTGGTCCTTGAAACAGAAGTGCTAGCTAACATTGCCCCTTAAAAACATCAGGAAAAGAGAGACGTGCTTGCTGACCATCTTTGAATTAATGCTTTAAAGTGTGACCTCTGTTCAGGGCATATATTTCTCATACACTCCAAGTCCGAGCAGAAGGTGGAGGAGCAAAACAGAGGTCTACCAAATCCATCCTAGCTTATTTTAATGTCATGATTAGTAATAATATCTTGTTAAAGAAAAAAAAAAACTGAAACAAACACTAAATGAGTAGGGATGCCAGAACAAAAGGTAAATCTGCACTGCTCCCACATTATCAGGATGTATTTAATGTTAATTCTAATGCAAGTCATCGCAGGTAAGTGCCAAATGCCTGCGACGGAAATTAGATGCTACAGAGATCAGACTTGGAGCTCAGTCTGGCCTTATAAAGGAACATGTTTTGTGTTGGGCCTCAAATAACAGGTAGTAGTATCAACAGGGAGAAAAGATAACTTGGAAGGAATGGAAAAGGAGCAGAAAAACAAAAGGCCTGTTTAGAAAGGAACCAACAGAACATAAAGTTCTGACAGGATTCATCTATCATTGAATATTTATTTACATAGGTAATGTTTTTGATTGATGACCTATATTTCTCAAATTTTTTTTCAGGTTATCAATATCAAACCATGCCTAGATATTGTTCACATTATCTATTTTCTGGCATAGTGCCTCTTTTTCATGATGATAAGCACAAGAGGATAAACAGGAAAAAGGAGAACTAAAATTTTACAAAAGCAGGGACACTTTCCCCATCTCCTGTATTTAATATATGCATCGAAAGTTCACTGACATATTTACCTGGATATCATTTATTACTCCTGTTAAAACATAGAGGTTTACTTTTTAAAGAATTCCATTGGAGTTAATTAAAGATGAAGCATAATAATGAGAGAGGCTCAGACTGAGTTTATTTCACGTGTTTTCCACTCCCCTGGAGTTAACAGTTTCTGTCTTTCTAAACGATGGTGCAGAGCCAGGGATCCATCTGGAAAGCACAAAGTGCCCAGAGCCTTTCATCTTTTTCCACCCTGCAGATTTCTCCAGATTCTTTGCTGCCACAGAGACAAATAGCTCTTGTGCTTACCAAATACATTTATTTGACCATGCTTTTAGCCTGATGTCCTAACTGCTGTAATTTGGCATTTCCGACATTTTTCCAGAGATGTGTGCAAACAACTAATTTTCATAATTTGGGTAATCTATTTCATTTTCCAAGGTAGGAACAGTTACACAGAGCCAAACACAGACACTTCTTAATCTATCTTATGTACTCTAAATCAACCTGTCCTTCTGGAATGTTATTCTTTGAGAAAGGCAGTTTGCTGGGAAATGAAATTGTTTTAGCAACCACCATATTTTTTTTTTAAGAAATTTGACAGAATGGTGATGTCTGTTTATATTTTAGATACAATTTATATTCCCATCTTCTATTCAGTTGATGGAGTGAACACATTAGTCAGATTTTCCTGGAAATTACAATTTTAGTATATTGAGTTTAGAATATAGGTTAAGCTTCATAATTTCGAAATCTGAACTGAAATCAGTATTATTAAATGTATTAGACACTGACACGAAATTTTTCAATAGGAAAAGTAGAGGGGCAAAATGCTATGACTATACAGTCACAAAACACCCACTTACTTAAGCCATTTCTGAGGGAGGAGAATTCTTTTAAATCAATTTCTTTTATTTGCACAGAGCAGAACATGAAAATAGAAGTTCTTTTTCCAGGAAAGAAACAAAATTTGGAGTTTTATTGTCAGGAAAATTCAGATGTCAGCAATGGAGCTAAAAAAATGAAAAGACAAATGCTTATTTTTAAATTTAGAAATAATCCCCAATAAAACAGTTTAGAGCTGGTAAAGCTTTATGTTTAGCCCTGGATACCTGGGATTTCTTATTAGATTTATGTCTCTCAGTTAGTGAGTAGGCAGCTGGCTAGGGACAAGTAGAAACCAGTTAGCTCAGAGAACAACTTTTTTGTTTTGTTTTGTTTTAAGAAAAATTTAATTTAAAAATTAGATTTATGAGACAGGGTCATGAAAAGTTGAGCAGTTTCTCCCAAGAGAAGACAGGATGGCTGTTTATAAGAACAACTCAAATATCAACAAGGCCGTAACCTGGAATTATGCATGAGGTCAGGCCTGCGGCTGGCTGTACTCTGAGTAACTAATTGGCCTTGAGGCAGGGTCAAGCAGAGAGGGAAGCTCTGCAAACCAGTGCCTTGGGTTAGAACTTGTTCTACAGGAAATTGAGGGACTGCAGACTTAAAAGTGGTGTTTCCTGAAAGACGGAGGGGATATTTTTCTCAAAAAATTAAATCCAAAGGAAACATTATCCCCTATGACATAGGTATATTGACAACTAGATTTTTCCAAGAATATATTTCTCCTCCTTTCTTATTCATTCCCCCCAACACCAGCCCCACCCCTTTGGCATGGCTGCCTGAGGTGAAGAGCCCTGCAAGGTTGCTGCAACTCTTCCTTAGGAGTCACCAAAGACAGGGTGATTATTTTGATGCCATTTGATGCTGTTCAGTCCTCTAAAGTTTTGTTAAAGCTAGAGCCCGACTCACTTTGGTATGAAGATTCAACTCTAGACAAATCTTAGTATTTTGTGCTTTATCAAAATTTATTCAATTTTGCATTTAAAGTGGGGAGAATTAAGCCTCCATTAAACCTACAAAGCACTTCTGCCTGGACACCTGAAGGTGGATTTCTAATTAAGTCTACCAGATTTAACTCCATTTCACTGTTGGGTTTGCAGCTGTGATTGCGGATGAATTGGCGCTGGTGACGCACGCCTGCCCCAGCCCCTGAATTGATACTGAACACCTTTTCCTTATGCAAACAGGCTGGAGAAGACAGGTGTACTCCCTTGTGGCTTCCTCTCCACCTCGATATCTAGGGTAGCCCATCTTGAGAAAGGCATAGCAATTTGAAAAGGTGAGATTACATAGGCAAAAACACAAATTAGTCCATATGGTGAAGAGCCTTTGTTTTTATTCCTGAACCAGATGCTTCTATCCCCTCCATTATATTTGCAATCAATCATTTCTTAGCTCTTTTTCTTGAGCAATGTCAATTTAATAAAAGAACTGTGTTTCCTTTTTCCTTCATGACTATGAAAGCTCTCATGGCCAAATCATTTTTTCATCTCAGAAAGGTTCCCCTTGGAATTAATTACTTTGAAATCAAAGTATCCCTGAATTCACAACACCTTTAAAAAACATCATTGGCCTTTCTTCCCAAGATAGATTATCTTTCATGATTGAATGTGATTTTTCAACATAATATCACAGAGAAGTTTTAGAGCAATAAAAATCCATAGTGTACCATTACAAATTAACCTACACAATAGTTTCATGCTAGTTTCCAAGTGATATTAGTATTTTACATTGTAAAATGGATGAAATGTCCTACTGTGGAATTAAGTCAGATTTAAATGTGGACAAATGGGACCCATGAAATTCTGCCTTGAGAGTAACCTGTCTCAGCAACATTGTGCAAATGTATTACTTCTCACTAAAAAAAAAAAAAAATGGATACAGACATTACACATGTTTTGCTGTTTTGAAAGTTTAGAGGTAATGTTACACACACAAACAAGATGACCCTCAAGTAATGACATCCGCAAGCTGCCCGACAACCTCGCTCCCATTATTTTATTTTCCGCCTATTTAAATCTTTCTTTCTCCACAGTCCACCAAGGCATCTACCTCTTTCACTACTTCCTAATGAAAACCCATCTCTTCCATTTTCTCGGGTTTTAATTCCTTCTCCTCACCTTACTTTGTTTGGGCAACAAATGTGGCCACTTTCCATATTCTTTTTCTCCTATACATAATATTTCGATTTTGTTCTTCACTCTAGATGCTTATGCACGTGTGTGTTCCTTGTCTTATAGAGTGCAGGCTCCTCAAAGGAAACAAAAGACTTTTATGATTCTCCTCTTAGGAAAACACACACACACACACACAACCACAGGACTGTACAACACAATGAACTCTATTGTAAATGATGGACTATAGTTAACAGCGAAATTAGAAAAAATGGTCTTTAATGAGTTGCACCAAATGTACCACACTAATGCAAGGTGTTAATAATAGAGTTGTACATGGTTTTCCTGTAAACCTATAACTTCTCTTAAAACACAACAACAGAGGCTTTGGGTTGTATGAGAAAGTCTCAATTCTTTCTTAAAATATTCACAGAACCCCATGCCAGGAAACAATACAAGATTGTTCTATTAGCCACCAAGCAATGAAAGAAGAAAACATCCCAACACTCAGACACTTCCTTTCAAAGTAACCTCAATGACCTGACTGGACTCAATGAGTAAAAATAATAATCATGCTGTCGGATTTTTGTTGTTGTTGTTGTTGTTGTTGTTTGGACAACATTTCAGAGCACAATTCAGGATCCTCTGCTACCTCACCCCCCTGGCTTTCTCAGGTTTCAGCTGCCAACCCCGATGAAGGCTCTCGCTCCTGGAAGAGTGTCCCAGCTGTCTTGTCCCCACACTCAGGAAATGTTGCAGCTGTTGACTTGGGGTTTTCCCCGATTCCACCAAGCCCTCCTGAGAAGCTGCCTGCCGCCTGGGAGCCCAGGGCTCTGAGCTCTTGCCCGGGACCGGACAGGAGCTCCCTGTTTGGTGAAGAATAGTTGACCATCTCCCGGATCACTTCCAAGCAGAAGCCACAGCCTGCCGGGAAAGAAAAAAGCCAAAATAACAAAAGAAAAGGCACCAGGCTGTGTATCTTATTCCCGAGTTCTCTCATTAACTCATGTAAATGACCCTGTGAGTTGGAGAATATTGTTTTAATTTTATAGAATAAGAAACAGATTTCAGGAAGAGTTTTTTTTAATGAGGGTGAGATAAGGACATTTTCAAATACATAAAAGTCAAAAATAAAACTTGTCAACAGCAGACCTGCGCTGCAACACAACCAAAGGCTGCTGGGCTTGCTGAGGAAACATTCCTTCCCCGCCACTTCCCTGCCACGTGCTCCGTGGCCACAGCAGGGCCTTTTGCCTCTGAGGGTCTCCCCTCCCCTCCCACCTTCTCAGTCTTCTGGTTCCCCTCTGTGGCTCCTCATCTGACCTTACAGTAATTTCTCTTTATTTACGAGGGTCTCTTAATTCCCCCTTTAATTTTTTCTTTAAACATGGAATATGCTTTTTAATTTTCATATCTGAGCTCACTGGTTACCTAAATAAATATACTGTTCATTGTAAATAAATTTTTAAAAACCCTAGGCCCTTTCTTCGTCAATGCTTTATGATCATGGTGATTGTTTTAGTCGAGGTTCAGTAGCAGAAAACAGAAACCATTCTAACCATTTTAAGTAAGAACAGATTTAATACAGGGTTATAGGTGCTTGTAAATTCATTGGAAGGGCTGGAGAACAGGGGCAGGCTGGGCTCCCAGAACAACCCTGTAGAACTTTCCAGCGGGGAAGTTGCTATTTGTCCAGAAGGTGGCAAACTCACAAGGCTTCCACTGGAAATGCTGACTTCCCAAACAGCGCCCTAGCTGTGTTCCAGGGATCAGGAAGTCACTGCTGCCGCAGCTGGAAACTCGGATCACACCCATGCCTGCTAGATCTGCATCTGCAAAAACTAGACTGTCCCCTCCCACCTCTCCATACCAGTAAGTGGACAGTGGAATGCTACTGCCAAAAGACAGTGTGTCTACAGCTGTGCTTGCCAGCGAAACATTGCAGAAGCGGCAGAAAGATATCCAATACCTCATTTCTCCTTTTTCAGGTCTCACTGAGGTGCATCTTGTTGAAAAAACCCAAATCCCATCAAAAACCCTAGTGGAAAGTGGTCTAGGAAATGCCTTTCAACCTCTGAAGAATAGAGAGGCATACTAGAAGATTAAAAGAGACGTTAACTGTCAACCTACCACCCGCCCCATGTTTGCCACCATGATGACAATGGTGATGGTGGTGAAAACAAAGTGGAAGAAAAAATATAACGGTTAGCACATGTCACCATTATATAAAAGATCTGGGAGCTTTGGAGCCATTTCAGATGCGGCTTTGCAATTTTATGCTTCCTCTTAGATTGTTACTGGGTGGTAGACTATAGACTAAGCAGATCCAAATCCCTGGAAAAACCATGAAGTCAGAGAAATAACTTTCTTTGCAGCCCTCAAATCACACCCAGAGTTAGCCACCCTCACTGACTCCTCAGGCTGTTCTCAGTAACCAAGCCCTCGACTCCTCTGCTTCGAGTTATATTTCACATTTTTTTTTAATCTCTTTCTTTGTCAAGAACAGCAAGCATTTTGGATGAAAGAGGGAGTCTCTATTCCATTCTAAAACTTCACATTAAGATCCTTCAGGATTGTTTATTACTTCCTATTATTTTGCATTCTTACTTCATGTCAGGTCACTCACAGAGAAAATCAATTCACTGAAGAAAAAAAAAACAAACAAACAAAAAAAGAAGCAGCATTGGATACCGGGGTCATGCAGTTGGAAACCCTGACTGTGTTTTTCATTTTTCATCCAGTTAGGTCAGTATAATCCTGAAAATGAAGAGCACATACAGAAAGGAAAGAATCCAACCACTCCCTTCTCTCGTGAATATTACTCTATTTCTTTTATTTCTTTCTACGAGCCTTCGCTTTCTTGACCCTGAGTTGACTTAGGTTGAAGACAGACTTAGCTCAGTCCTTTTGCTAACTAGGTGCACTTAGTGTTTCACCCTAATCTGTGAATTAAATTGGGTATGGGGTTAGAGGGTATAAGCCTATAGGACTGGCTTCAGGTGCAATTTAGATTTAGGGTTAAGTAACTGCTCTTCACCATCTGATGGCTGAGCCTTCTGCTACGTAGGTGTAATGTTTAAATCCTATAATGTGAGCTCTCTCTTGGTAGTGGTAAAATGCCTGTAGCAGGTAAAATCCCTCTATTGGATGAAAAAGCAAGAGTCTTTTGGAAATTTCCCTTAAAAGTCAGAAACCACTCTGAGCAGACTGGCTTAGGTCACATGGCTTCCCTTGAACCAATCACTATGGCCAGGTAAATGTGATACAGTAATTGGTTTAAACCAGAATCACATGTCCTATCCCTGAATTTTGGAGTGAAGACTCATGGTGACTGCATAGACCATTGTGGGGGTGGGGTGGGGGGGTATATTCCCCACCCCCTAAGTTAGAGACCATTACCAAGAAAGGGGAATAGAGCTGGGGAGGTAAATGATTGGTCTCTCTGCCTCATCTCTACAGCCCCAGCACCTAACACAGTGCATGGCATAGTATAGAGGGTTTAATGAAAGAATAAAATATGTGGAATATGAGTATTACTGCACCCTCAGTGTTTTCTTTCCACTCTCCTGAATAACAATTTTTGTAGTGCAGAATGGTGTCTGATAGATTCTTATTTGATATACACTGAGTATTCCTTTAACCATATGTTCTTCATTTTCATACAACTGAGCACTGCCTGAAAAGGTGAGAATCAGTTCAGTCACTCAGGAGCACTCAAATCATTACTGAAAAAATTGTATGAAACTGAGTTACTTATTGATAATCTTCAGGAGCAATTGAATAGTATCTGATAGAGTTCAGAGCAACTCGATTGCATTTGAAAATTTCTTTTCATTATTCAATTGGGCTTAAAAATGATTAGGTCATAACTCCACGGTATATAACAATTATACTCTGCATGGAAGTCAGCCCAGTGGAAAAACTTAAAAAAAAATTTAACCAATAATGTTAATCTTTTTTCTAGCCATCACAAATAAACCTGAATGTTTTTTAATGGCTGTGAAGAAAGCTAGAGAGGTTTTCTATACTGATAGTTCTTTAAATAGATAGGTGTTTAGTAGAAGTGGTCAAAACCATAAAAATAATTTGAAGGTACAAATCACAATTCTAAGGTTGAAGAAAGAAGCTCCCCAGAAGAGGAATGATGAACTTATAGAAGGCTTACTATGATGTGCTGTTTCTGGTTGACCAAATAGTAGGTATGGAGTGTGATTTTCAGGATTTCTTCTCCAGTGCATTTCAACATAGAGAATTTTAGTTTAATGTACCATGTGGTTGAGAATGAATTTGACATAACACAAATTAGATAAATTCACATAAATGGATTTTTATTTCTTTTGTCTCATTATTTTTGTTTGTTAAAGATGCCAGAAAGCAATATCGAAAAATGGAATGACTTTTAAAAAGGGGATTTATTAAGTTGCAAGTTTCCATTTCCAAGGCTATAAAAATGTCCAAACTAAGGCATCCAGGTAAAGATACATTAACACCAAAGAAAGGGCTGATGAAGTTTGGGGTTTTTCTCTCAGCTGGAAAGGTGCATGGCCTTTCTCTTCTCACTTCATAAGGCTTCCCCAGGAGCATTTTCCTCCTGCAGCTCCAAAGATCTCTGGCTGTGTGGGCTCTGTCAGCACTAAAGCTTTTCCCAAAATGGTTCCCTCTTAAAGGACTCCAGTAAGTGACCCCACCTTGAATGGGTGGAGACACATCTCCATGGAAACCATCTAATCAAAAGTTACCAACCACAATTAGATGGGTCACATCTCCATGGAAACAATAAAAAAAAAAAAATCCCACCCAGCAGTACTGAATGAGGTTTAAAGAGTATGGCTTTTCTAGAGTACATGACAGTTTTAAACCAGCACACTCATCTACCCTGACTTTGAAGACTTCATGAGCTTAACCCTAACTTTTATTCCTGTTGTTATTATTTCAGACTCTTTTAGGTTTTATGACAAATAACAGAATCCAAACAGGGAACAGAAGTTTTGGGCCAATCTTAGAACCCTATTTACGTTCAAGAGGCTGTCCTCTGCAAAATGTCAACATTTGGACCTCCATCCAGCCATGTTTAGAACCCTCCATGCCTTGGGTAAATCTTCACCTCTAAATTGTCCTGTGGCACATGCTCTGCCTCCCCTTCTTTTGTTAAACTGTGCTTTATAAATCCTTCATACACATTGAGCTGTACAAAAGCGGCAATGGCTTCAAGTGTTACCCCACCTAGGATATTTGGATTTTGATAAGAATCGGGACTTAAAGTCATTAGACATCAGCAGTGGAATTTCAGTGGAATTGAGGAGGCAAGGCTTTGATGTGGTTCCAGCGATATTGTGTTTTTTGATCTGGCTGTTTGTCACATGGCTGTGCTCGGTTGTATTTACGATTTGTGCATTTTTTCTATTTGCATATTGTACTTCAACTCAAACCTCTAAAAATCCAGGCCAGAGATAAGAAGATAGGCATTAGTGTAGGAACAGAGTGGAGAATGCCAGATGTGAGAGCTGCCAGAAGTACAGGCAGTAGGATTTGACAATAGAATGAGAGTAAGGGTGACAGGGGTCGTAGCGCGTGGAATGCCAGGTTGATGATGTTGGCACTAACCAAGACAGAGTTTATGGAAGAGGGATATTGGAGGAAGTGTAATCAGGGGTGCGTGAGGGGTGGAAATGGGGGTTTTCTTTTTGGATTCATTGAGCTTGAGCTTTTGAGACAACAGACAGCTTGAACCTGGGGTCTGTACCTTGGGATAGAAGGGAGAACTGGAAATAGGGATCATTGATATGAGGGTGGTAAATGAAGCAATGTCAGTTAATAGCCAGATGTATTCTTTGAAAAGAGAAGT
>PVIY010026155.1:0-35762 GCA_004026745.1 Myrmecophaga tridactyla
CTTTCTTAAGAGCTTACAATCTAGGCCCCTGTTTTCTTATAAGTATTTTCTAAATGAAATCATACAGTAATTGCTCTTTTGTTTCTGGCTTATTTTGCCTCACCAAATGTCACACAGGTTCATTCATAATGTTGCATGCCTCACAACTATATCCTTTGGTTTTTACTTGTCAGATCTATATATTCTTTTCCCTCTCTCTTTCTTTATCCATTAAAGTACCCTTACTGATAGTCTTCAATTCTGTGCCCTCCTCCAGACCTCCCTGTCCTATCTTTTTTTTTCAGTGGACAGGGATCCCTTTAGTACTTCTTGAAGGGCACATCTCTTGTTAACAAAGTCTCTCAGCATTTGTTTGTCTATGAAAATTTTAATCCTTCTATCATTCTTTTTTTGGGTGGTGGGTGGGGGCTGGGGGGGGACAGTGGAGGCTTAGTGAATTTTGGAGGAAATGGGAGCTTGTCTAGCGGGATCAACACGGGAATGCAATGTTGGGATGACAGGCTTGTAAATGATGGGGTGCTAGACTCAGCCGAAGTCAGAGCTGGACACCTCGGTGGTGGAGTGGGGCTTTGGGGAAACTCGAAAGAATCTAATGGGTTCTTTCTGACCCTACCTCCTAATCCAGAGCTGGGTGTGAGGAATCATTAAATAAGACGCTCAAAGCATTGGAATATGAGACTTTGTAATCTTGAAACATTGGGAGCTCGTGGCTTGAGACTTTAGAGCCTATGGCATCGTGGTGGAAACTTGAGCTTCATCCCGAAAGGATTTGGGGTGGTCAGGGAAACCCAAGCTGCTAAGGAAGGTCCCACAACGTCCGGATCTTTGCCCTCCTGGAGAGGTAGATGGAAAAAATCCAATTAAAGACCGTACAACGTGGAAGGAGGAAGTACTGGGGTTTGCCCACGGGACTGGGGAGAACTGTCCAGATCTGAGAGGCCAAGGGAGCCCTGTTATTGTTTGGCTCCACATTTGCATTTCTGCCACTTGCACTTGCATTTCCGGTTTCTTTTTTCAGACCAGCTCACTGGGTGTTGTCGAGAAGGGGTAGATTTAAGAAACCACGATGAGAGAGTATAATGAAGGGCGGTTTGTTTGCATGGGAGAAAGTTTATCTTACATCCCCCTTCTATCATTCTTGAAGGACAATTTGGCTGGATAAAGAATTCTTGGCTGGAAGTCTTTGTCTTTCAGAATCTTAAATATATCATACCACTTTCTTATTGCCCCATGGTGCCTGTCAAATACTCTGAACTTAAGTCTTATGTGGCTTCCCTCGAATGTGGTTAATCACTATTCTTGTGCTGCTTTCAGAACTTTCTGTTTCTCTTCAGCATTTGAGAGTCTGATTAGTAAGTGCCTTGGAGTAGGTCTCTATTTGGATTTATTCTATTTGGGGCTTGTTGGGTTTCTTTGATTTGCACATTTATGTCTTTTATAAGGGTTGGAAAGTTTTCACCCATTAGTTACTCAACTAATCTTCCTAGCCCTTTACTCTTCTCTTCTCCTTTTGGACACCAATGATTCTTATATTTGTGCACTTCATGTTGTCCATCATTTCCCTGAGACCCAATTCCAATTTTTCCATCTTTTTTTGCCATTTGTTCTTTTGTGCATTCAAATTCAGTTGTCCTGCCCTCTAGTTCACTCATTCTTTCTTCTGCCTCTTCAAATCTGCTGTTGTGTGTCTCTAGTATATTTTTGATTTGGTCTACTGTATCTTTCATCTCTATAAAATCTGCTAATTTTCTATTAATTCTTTCAAATTGTCCTTTATTTTTCTTCTAGTGTCTTCTTGATATCTTTTATGTTATTAGCCAACCCAGTGAATTTACTTAGGAGATTTGTATGACTGTCTTTGATTAGTTGTTCCAGATTCTGTCTCTTCCAGTGTTCTAATTTGGTCATTGGGCTGGGCCATAACTGCCTGCCTCATCATGTACTTTGTGATTTTTCTGTTGGCTTGGGGCATTTCATTATCTTGATAGGGTTCTTTTGAAAGTTTATTTCTCTCACACATCTAAAGTTTTGTGTTTGCTTGGGTTTGTGATAAAGGTCTCTGTGCTGCCTTGAAAGGATTTATGTACCCTAGAAAAGCCATGTTTTAATACTAATCAATCTTGTGGGAGCAACCATTTCTTCTAATACCTATTCAGTACTATAGGTTGGAAACTTTATAGGTTATCTCCATGGAGATGTGACTCACCCAATTGTGGGAATTAACTTTTAAATAGAGGGAGATGTGACTCCATCAATTCCATGTGGGTCTTGATTACTTTAATGGAATCCATTAAAAAGAGGAAGAATTTTGGAGAAAGCTTGAGAATGACAAGAGCAGCAGATAGCCATGAGAACTACTAGAGTCTACTAGCCAGTGACCTTTGGAGATGAAGAAGGAAAATGCCCCCAGAGGAGCCTCATGAAACAAGAGGCCTGGAGAGGAAGCTAGCAGATGTTCCTTTGTTCACCACATGCCTTACATTCAGAGAGAAACCCTGAACTTCATCGGCTGTTCCTCAATGAAGGTAACCTCTTGTTGGTGCCTTAATTTGGACATTTTTATAGACTTCATCTAATTGGGACATTTTCATGGCCTTAGAACTGTAAACTTGCAAGTCAATAAATTCTCCCTTTTAAAGGCCTTTTCATTTCTGATATATTTTGGCAGCTAGCAAACTAGAACAGTTTCCTTTTGCTCTTGGCTTGTCAGTAATTCCCTACCGAAACAAGACCAGAATCTCACATAGGAGATGCAACTCTACTTTAAGATCTATTGAAAGCTAGACAGACAGGCAGTGTCAGACTGCACTTTCTGCATCTTCCCAGCAGATGGTGCTCTTGGGCCATCTCTTCCCCTCAGGCCCACCTCTCCCAACTGTGGCAGCTGGCTGAGCAAGACAGAGACCTGGTGCCACTTCAGCCAAGGCCGCTGGTCTTGGTGCATGCTGAAAGCCACCAACCCTGGGGCTGAGGGATTGGCAGTGTGTACCTCAGTGGAGAATCTGCTTGTGGGCCTGATGGGTCTTCTGGTCACCAAGTTCCTACTGGGGATGACCTTGGGCTGTGGGACTGAGTATTTCAACTGCCCCTTCCCTCAGCCAATCCAAAAAACCCTGGCAGTATGGTGTAGCTCAGTTCACTTCCTCAGCTATGCCTCTCCACCAATGCGTGCCTGAAGGCTCCGGGCTTCCATGGGGAAAGGGAAGTGGTAGCAGGATCCAAGCAGTCTTTTACTGGCCAATTGTCAGATCAATTCTACTCTGTGTCTCACCCTCCTCCCAAAAGGAGAGCTCCCCCAGTTCTGCCAAAAACCTGGCACCCACAGCAGCCTGTCTCAGGGATTAAGGACAGGCACTGCACTGGCTGGAAGGTCACTGTGCACAGGCAAACCAAGTCTGCTGGCTTCCAGATTCCTAGTGGGAGCTCCCAGCTGTGGAGCTGAGAGCGAAGATGTCCCACACTCACTACAGAGGCTGGCCCTACTCTTTTGGAACCTACCCCTTCCTGCACACCACTGGAGTCATGACCAAGCATACTCACTCCTTTTTCTCCACTTTTTCATCTAGGACCTCCTTATATAGTGTTGAAGACCCTCTCTGGGGTCTGGAAGTGCTGGAAGTACTGTCCTGATAATTTTTCTGCCCCTTCTCTAGTTGTTCCATGGAGCTGCAGTGAACTCAGCCTACCCTATTCTGTCATCTTCCCAAATGTCTCCTCTTGCTATCTTTTTGATATTTGCAGGATATGTAGAGTTATGCCCAGTTTCATTCCTGAAACTAGTAATTTACATCTCTCTTTTTAAATTTTTATAGACTTGACCTAATTGGGACATTTTCATGGCTTTGGAGCTATAAACTTGCAAGTTAATAAATTTCCCCCTTTTAAAAATGATTTCATTTCTGGTATATCACATTCTGGCAGTTGGCAAACTAGAACAGTCTCCTTTTGCTCTTGGCTTGTCAGTAATTCCCTGCCAAAACAAGGCCAGGATCTCACACAAGAGATGCAACTCTACTGGAAGATCTATTGAAAGCTAGACAGATAGGCAATTTGCCAGGCTGCACTTTCTGCAGTGAACTCAGCCTATCTTATTCTGCCATCTTCCCAGAGGTCTCTTCTTGCTATCTTTTGGTTATCTGCAGGGTATGTAGAGTTATGCCCTGTCTCATTCCTGAAACTAGTAATTTGCATCTCCTCTCTTTTTTAATTTTTAATTTTTTTTTCTAGCAAAACCTCGATCTTGCTAGAGACTTGTCTATCTTATTGATCTTCTTGAAGAATGCACTCTTTGTTTCACTGATTTTTTTTCTCTACTGCTTTTCTGTTTTCAATTTCACTGGTATCTGCTCATTTTTATTTCCTTCCTTCTTTGGGTTTATTTTGTTCTTATTTTAATAGTCTTTTTGTTTTAAATTGGTTTTTGAGGTGGGAGTTTAGATTATTGGTTTGAGACTTTTCCTTTTTTCCAATATATGCATTTAGTGCTATAAATTCCCCCCTCAGCCCTACTTTTGATTTTAGATCAAAATCATGAATTTTGATATGTTGTAGTTTCATTTTTATTTATTTGAACGCATTTTTTAAAAATGCTCATTGAGACTTTCTTTTCAATACATGGATTATGTAGAAGTGTGTTGTTTGGTTTCCAAATGATTGATGATCTCCTGTTATCTTTCTGTTACTGATTTCTAGTTTGATTCTGCTGTGGTCAGAGAGCACATTATGGATGATTTTAATTCTTGTAAATTGCCAAATAGTATTGCATTGTATAGATATAATACTTTTTTTTTTGGGGGGGGTGCATGGTCTGGGAATTGAACCCAGGTCTCCCACATGAAAGGCGAGCATTCTACCATTAATCCACCCATGCACCCCTATAATACATTTTTAATCCATTTATCAATTAATGGATATCTGGATGCCATCTAGTTTTGACTTTGGAATCATATAAATGTTTTACAAATTTGAAATGAAAAAGAAATTCCTAAAATTTCAAAACAAATGGATGCTCTAAAGTTGATTGTGGTGATAATTGTACAATTCTGTGAAAATAGTAAATATCATTAAATTATACACTTTAAAGGGGTAAATTGCATAGTATATGAATTTTAGCTTGAGGGAGCTATTATTTAGAAATATGGAAACAAATAAACCTAGCTCTACAACAAGTTGTCAATACAATGACACGGGAAAATGAAATATTTCAAACATTAAAGTTTGCTAGTAATATTTTTATTAGTAGTAAAACTGATATGGTTGTTTGAAGCTACTTTGTTTATATTTTAGGATTAGGCAAATAAATAATTCATTGGTATTAAGAACCAAGATATAGTATGAAAGAGATAAAAAGTATAAAATTTTTAAAATGTGAGGAAAAATCCTATAATGTTCAGTTTGGGTAAATAGCAAAATTCATTATTTAAAAAAATATATTTCCTATCTCAGACAATTAAAAAAAAGCACTAGAAACAATGACAATTGTGTCAGTGAGTTACACAGTGTCCAGATTTTTGTATCTAACTACCATTCCTACTAGAAGGAACCAGGATACATGGATTTTAAGTCTGGAAAGGGAAATAAATATGAAAGGGGAACTGGAGACATCTTATTTGGCCTGAAAGTGGGAGAAGTCATCAAAGGCTGATTTGATTGGATCATTTAAAAAGGGACACAGCAATCAGCTTGAAAGGACTTCTATTAGCCAAATTTGAGACAAATTAAACATCAAAAAAATGACTGCAATTGATTGAAACACAATGAATATATATAAAATGCATGGGTTTCTAATAATGTCCCCCAAAAAGATAAAGAAAAGAAAAACTCATTTGTCACCATTAGGGATAGCTTTCTCCAAAGATAGGTAAACAAAGGGAAAAATTACGCATTTATGCTACCTTTTCTGCATGAACTGAACATAAGATTAAACAATAAATCCCAGTAGGGGTGGGAAAGCTATTTTACAGAAGAAATCTAGAAGGAATGACAGAATTAGAAAAGTACCATTTTGCACCACCCATGAAAAAACTGGACTCAGTTGAAGATCATTATTGGATGCTAAAACCATTAAATGAAAGGTTGATGAAAAATGGATATTCATAGGGTACAAAAATTAGCATCCCACTAATTACTTGCTGATCAGAAGGGGGGAAAAACTAATATTGCAATGGAGGAATTAGGCTGTTCTTGTGAAACTGACTGATCAATCTTGGTATCACTAAAGGGGGAACACAAAGACATTATGTGCTGCCTGAACAACAGGCGAAATGAACTACACAGCATTACCTATGAAATAGCTGTCCCCAAAGCACTGAACCTCCATTTCTAATCAAACCTTTATACCTAAATTCCAAATTGCAGGTGAAACCTGGTTACAGTACTGAGAACCAAAGATAATGAGAAAATCTTGAAGATAGCCAGAGGGAAAAAGATACATCACAACAAATGAACAGTGATAGACATTGCAGCAGTCATCTCATCAGCAATTAAGCTCACCAGAAGATGATGGAGCGATACCTTTAATATACTGAAATGAAAAAACAAAAACACATCAATCCAGAACTCTATTTCCCCAAAAAATATATTTCAAAAACTGAAAGCAAAATAATGTCTTTTTCAGACAAATAAAAGCTAAGACAGCTGGTCTGTGCTATAGAAATAGTAAATGAAGTTCCTCAGGTAGAAGGGATATGATTCCAGATGGAAACTTGAAGCCATACACAAAAAAACAGAGAGCACTGGAAATGGCAAAAATAAAGGTAAAAATAAAATACATTTTCCCCTTTATTTTAATCACCCTAAAAGAGAACTGATCATTGTTTTAGTTTGCTAAACTGCTCAAGCAGATAACATGAAATGTGTTGACTTTAATAGTGGGAATTTATTAGCCTACAGGCTTTCAGTTTTGAGGTTGAGAAAAATGTCCTAATCTATGCATCGTCAAGGAGATGATTTTTTCCTTAAAACTCCTCTTCATGTGGCAAGGCACATAGCAGTATCTGCTGGTCTCTTCCTTCTCCTTTGGGTTTCATTGCTTTCAGCTTCTTGCTTCCATGGCTTTCTCGTCTCTCTGCACTCATCACATTTATAATGAACTCCAGTAAGAAATTAAGACCCACCCTGAGCCATGCCTTAACCAATGTAATCTCATGAAAAGGTCCTAGTAAAAATAGGTTTATACCCACAGAAATAGATTAGTTTTAAGAATATGATCTTCTGGGGTACACACAGTTTCAAACTACCACAAATGTCTAATGTAAAACATGGTAACCATGTATTGTGAGATATATACATAAATGTTGGCAAACAATGGCACAGATCGTGGGAGAAAGGAATTAGAAGTAATCTGTAAGGCTTTCATGCTACATGTATAGTGCTAATATATTATTTGAAGGTATAGAATGATGTTAAAAGATGTATAGGGTTACCACTAAAAATATTTAAGAAGATATGTATCTACTAAGCCAATAGGGAGATAAAATGGAATCCTCATAAAGTTTGGATAGTAGTACTAATTCATCTCAGAGTCCTTCAACATTCAGTGTCTGTGCAGGCTAGCTCCCTGTCTCCCTCCTCAAGCTTCTGCCACTGAGTTTCAGGGTTCAGTTTACCTCCCTTCAGTGGGAGTATGCTTGAACATAACTCCCCTACCTGTAAATCAGACATCTTGATAATTCTTTTGTTACACTTTATCCCTTTCCCCATGAAGAAACAGATCTTCAGAGCTGCAACTCCACCCACAATGAAGACAAACTTCAACATTTTAAGCAGAATGGGTTAGCAACTACATACAAAACCTGGATGTATACCCCAAAGATCTAACAAACCACTTTTTCCCAGATAAAGGGGCAGTCAAGATACAGAAAAGCTGGAACATCAAGGTTTCAAAAATAATTTGAAAGAAAAAATTTGAGTCTCATTTTAATTACAACACAATATTACAAAGGTAATTAAAAGTGATGGCTTTTTTTCTCTTTTTTTGCATGGGCAAGCAATGGAAATCGGACTCAATTTCAAAAATCATATTGGGTCATTGTACAATATTCAGATTCCTGTTAAGGTTCAAAGGGTTCAAAACTCTAAGCAGGATATGTGATTCCATTTTGGAGACTCCATTAGCTGCCACCAATCCGAATGTCTATTTTCACCAAAATGTCAAATCTTAGGGATTCATTATAACCACAATAGAAGTGCCAATAGAAGGTTAGCTTTTAAAATACGTAGTTTATAACATATATGAAAAGGAAAGAAACTGTAACCGTTAGGACAATTTTTGGATGCTTCTGCATCCCCCAGAATCTCTTATCTGATTTAAGCTCCTTAGTAAATCAAACCATTTGTTCTAAGATTGACCACAAGACTGGAAGCTTTCAGCAGATGGGATCTAAACAGTTGTGGGACACTTCAGATTACATGAAACAAAGCAAAACAAAATAAAAAATAACTCCTATGTCTGTAGGGTTTTATAAAATTATAGAAGGAACTATTATTTGTTTAGTTATAAATTTCTGCCTAACCATATTTACAGAAATACTTCTGAAACCAACATTTATGACTCCTGAGACATGATACATTTATGACTCAAGCATTATGCCAAAGTCTCTTGATTTCAGGGATATCAGTGCTCTTTTGGGTTGTGGCTCTTTGCAATCATCAGTCATGCTAACACCAACACAGCTGGCATTTACTTCACCTGCTCATTCCCCTCGATTAAGTTGTGTTTCTGATTTGCGGTTATGGTGAAAGGATTGTGCCTCATCCTCTCATAGTAACAGCTTAGTGACAAGCACAAGAGATCTCTATCTTGAATGGATTTTTATAATATTGTGTCTTCTGTCTATAGTGCTCAAAGCAGTCTATAAACACATTCTTGCATTAGGCTCAGGAAGATGCCTTAGGTTCTCCCATATTGCGTAATCAACACTCTTCTTCTTCTCCACATCCACATGACCAAGCAAGATTTGCAAATTCTTTCATTTGAGTAATTGATAGTTTATGTGAAATATCCTGAAGTGCCTAAGCCTAGCTTTGTCCTTACACTGAGCTTCTGGTTAGGAACATGATGGAAAGTGTCTTGGTAGATCCCTTATGATCTAAAGCAAATCTTGTCCTCGGGGATGGAAATTGAAAAGATAATATTAATTACCAAGGAAAGTATTTAAATGACCCTAAAAAACTGGCATTTCCCGGGATTCCTCAGCTGTCTCTTCTCCTTCCCAGAATTTTCATTCTAAAGCTTCAATTTTTATCTATATGTCAATGACATCGATTCTATAATTTCAACCCAAAACTTTCTCCTGAGATTGAGATCTGTATAATCAACTGACTATTGGACATCTCATGTTGGAAATCCTTTTGTTACCCTATGGATTTCATTATCATTTCCCTTCCTTCCCTAAGTGCTACCTCTGTAGTAGTGCTTCTTATCTTAGCAAATGACACTGCTATCCACCCAATTTCTGAGAGCAGACATCATACTTGACTTCGTCTTTCCTTCATCACCACTTCCCCTGATGTACATATATACATTGAATCATTCACTATCTTCCTCAATATATCCAATATATAATTCTTTTCCCACCCAATGCCACTGTATTCATCCTCACTGCCCCTCTGAAAGCCTTCCTACCCTTTCCTGGCCTTGTTCCTATCTAAATTTCTAACTACAACAAAAGAGATTTTTTTTCTGCTAAATCTCCCCCCTTTTTTTTTAGTGTGAAATATAATATATATTGTCCTTTTCCTCATTGCCTTCCAGTGTGAAATATAATATATATTGTCCTTTTCCTCATTGCCTTCCAGAAAGCAAGATGGGCCACCAGCAACTGTACTGGAGCCATCCATGAAAATTCAGCCAGGGTTCCTGCTCTTGCCACATCTGCTCAACCTGGCATGGTCTAATTCGGAAGTATGGCCTCAAATGTGCCGCAAATGTTCCATCAGTATGCGTAGGATATAAGCTTCATTAGTTTGGATCAAGTGATCTTCCTTGATCTTCCAAGATATTTACCTGATTATGGAAACAAGGCTAGCTCTTTGTATATAAAATATAACTAAGAAAATATAAAATATGACTGTTTTAATGTTAATGGAACAAATTGGTTATAGAAGTCTTATTTTAAAATGTATTATTCTCCCCTTTTCAGTGGATTTATCTTTGAATTATTTGGCTTATTTTCTCTAGTTATATAAAAATATCAGTAGTGAACTCTGGTAGATGCAAATATTGGTTTTATTTTTAATTTAGAAAATGCTACCTTTGGAGAAAACAGCAAATTATTTCATTTTCATTTTTCCACTAACTTTGTTTTTACAATTAGAAAAGCATGTGTTTCATCGTGGAAAGTGCCTCCAAAATATATATGCACATGGCATATATCCTGAGACAATAAGTTTATCTCCTTAGTAATTAGCTCACTACAGTGAACTGGGGCCATGCAAGCAGGAAAAAAGATATTAGAAATGTGCCTGCATCTGCCTGGAGATTGTAGGTAGGCCTTACCAGAACAAAGTTGGTAAATTTCTCAAATATGTTTATGGGAGCAGTGATTACTGTCAGGATGGGAATTTCAGAATTTGCACTTGGGAATTACTAAATAAACAGATGTATATTTGCTGAGAAAAAATATAACATATATACAAAAAAGCAACAAATTTCAAAGTACACTACAACAATTAGTTTAGAACAGATTTCAGAGTTTGGGTTTGGCATGGGTTACTGTTCCACAATTTTACGTTTTTCCTTCTAGCTGCTCCAAGACAATGGAGACTAAAAGATCAAAAAAGAAAAAAAAAAAAAAAGAAATACCAATATAATGATTCAGCAGTCATACTCATTTGTTAAATTTTATTTTCTTTGTTATAACTCTACCTTCTCCTTTGATCTTTCTCCCACTCTTTAGGGGTATTCTAACTTTTTCATGTTGGAAAGGGCAGTTGATGATATGGGATGGGGGATGGAACTAGTTGATGTTCTGGAGAGGCTGGCCTCTCTAGGTTCCAGAACTTATCTGACCAAGGAACCCATCTGGAGGTTGTAGGTTTCTGGAAAGTATCCATAGTGCATGGAACCTTTGTAGAATCTCAGATAAAGCCCTAGGTGCTCTTCTGGGTTGGCAGGAATGGTTTTGTTTGGGGTTTGACCATTCATGATAAACAGCAATATCTAGTTGAAGCTCGCTTAAGAGTATCCTCCAGAATAGCCTTCCAACTCTATTTGAACTCTCTCAGCCACTGATACCTTATTTTGTTGCAATTCTTTTCCCCCTTTTGGTCAGGAAGGGCCCTGGCACTTTGTCAATCCTAAAGTGCCAGGGCCAAGCTCATCCTTGTGAATTATATCCCTTGCCAGGGAGACTTTCACCCCTGGATGTCATGTCCCTCATACAGTGGAGGGTAATGATTTTACTTGCAGAGTTGGGCTTAGAGAGAGAGAGAGGCCACATCTGAACAACAAAAGACGTCCTCTGGAAGTAACTCTTAGGCATAGCTTTAGATAGTGTTAGCTTCTCTGCTACATAGATCAGCTTCACAAGAGCAAGCCTCAAGATCAAGGGCTTGGCCTATTGACTTGGGAGACCCTAATGTTTGAGACACTATCAGGGGTTTCCCTGGTGGTAAAATTTAATGGTTCCATATTAGTTGAGATCTTTTAAAACACAAATTAGAGCTTACTTTTCCCCTGCTTGAAGTCTTCCCAGGGTTCTTTATTGCCCTCTAAATAAACACCAGTTCTGTGTGTTTATTTATAACTCTGCTGCTTTCAAAACCATCCACCCTCCTCCTGACTTTAATCTGGCTAACTCCTTTTTTATCTTTAGGGTTTGAGTTTGGTTATTACTTCCTTCGGGAAATCTGAATTACTTAGACCACATCAACTACTCCTTGTTCCCACTGCTACTTGTGCTCACCCCTATACACCATTAATTATATTTTATGTTTACTTATCTGTCTTCTTTACTGTCCTGTATGTTCCCTGATATAGGGAACTATGTCTAGTTCAACATTGTGATACCTGTGCCTTGTACATGTTCTGCAAAGAGCTGTTGAATGAATTAATAAACTGACATACCTCAAGCAAAATCATCAGCACTGATAAATAATACAGAGAAACAGAATAAACCATAAAATGGGCTACTTTTACATGTAATATTTTGTGATCTTGAAGAACAGAATTATGAGCCATTAATGACAACATGCAATTCTTGCTGTATTCTGATGGAATTGGAATGAAGTGATATAAAAAGGGCAAGGTGATACAATGTGCTAGGCTGTCTGAAGGGCTTTGGAAATATTAAGATGAATATTAAATATTAAGATGAACACCCCAGAAGCTCAAAATCAAGTGGGTGATAGACTTATGAAATATTAAAGCTGGGAAAAAAACCCACAAATCCCCCTCATTTTATGGAGGAGATCTAGAGGACTTCTATAATGCCTTCCATATTATTCAATCATTGTAAAAAAAAGAGACATAATTTTTCCCCCTTTACCCCCTACACTTTCTCCCGCCTTCAATTAACCTACCTTTTTAAAAACAGAACACCATATCAGTGAGACTGTGCCATCACAACCAACATAAGCTCATCCTGGAAGGGAAAAAAAAATGTATGGTCTGTCAAAGCTTCCCAGGAAGGAAAATTTCTGTTTAAAGTCCTGTCATTATACATGGTTAGGGAAAACAAAAAACCTGTCGCCATGAAAGAGTATAAAAATGACCATAATTTAAAATCAAGTTATGTTGGGAGGATATGGAAAGAATTTGATTATATAACTGACTCAAGCACAAACATTTTGAAAGACTGCTTGCAGTGGCATTATTAAATTAAGATTGAATTAGTTTTTTTACTGGACATTTTAGGAGTTTCAGTAAAGTAACTATTTGTGCACATTCAATGCTTTGATTTCAGTCAAAGCTAGGCCAAGTGGTTTGCCCCAGGTGAGACCTGAGCGGGGAGACTGTCAGTTGGCTGTTTTTCTTGGATGAAACAGGCCTTATTAGGGTTGGGTGCAGCAAGAGTAAGGCAGCCCAAATAAAGAGGTTGAAAATATCTGCATCTTCTAGTCAAAACACCAAACACACTCACTTTTTGGAGGATGATGCCTTAAATATCCTGGTTTCACCTACGTGTCACCTGTTTCCTGGATCTTAACCATAGGTGGGTTTCACAGTGCTCATTTTATATTTAGAGGGTCACCAGCCTTAGGACACTTCACATGAGTATGGCCATTGATGTTTCTGTTGCTACATTATTATAACTCCTGGGAGAACTTTTATGAGTAAATCGGATTATTCCTCAAACTTTGGGCACAATTTTCCTTGCCTTTTATTTTATAATCCATCAGGGAAAAAAAATTTCCTCCTTTTGGGTGGCTGTTTAGTACAGTAGTGATGATATTGTTCCTTCAGGTAGCAAAGTCAGAAGTTGCATCTCATTTCAGAGATTCAAACAATTTTAATTTATATATTGTCTTATATGATCTGGAATATAACAGAACCTAAATTAGGCAGCTTTCAGTAGAAAGAATAACACCCTGCATTTTCTAATTACTTGAGCACTGACGCTTTAATAGACGATGGGGAAAAAATCCCTAGGCAAGAATCATGATGTGTTTCCTTGCTCACAGCACTTATTTCCTTAACATTTTAAAACTTGTGCTTCTTCCCTTCTGCTTCTCCACCACCCCCATCCTGCTGTATGAATCTGATCATTTGCCCTCTGTTTTTCTCTCATAATTTCAGATGTGAGATTTATTTTCCTGTTTCAATGGTCAGCTTTTTTAGTTTAGGGACCAATACCAAATTGAAATAATATAATTATTTTTTATTCTATGACACATTTGAAGCTGTTTCCTATTATATTTTGTGGTATTGTATTTTTTCTGATATGATACTTTGAATCTGTTTATAAATACAGTTTCCTCAGATTTCCAGTTTTACAGTTGAGGAAACAAAGGCTCATAGAGAGCATATGGCTTGTTCAAGATCTCATGTCAATTCATAGTGGAGCTAGGATTGGCATCTAAGGTCTAACCCCAAAGGCTTTATTCTTTCCTCCATCATGCTTTCTCTATAAACCATAACCTAACCCACTGCTGCCCCACTACACCCAGCATTTAGCAGAGCACTCAACCTATGGTGATTTCTCAATCCATGTTTATGGAACTGAATTGGACTTTAGTGTAGATTTATTCACCATATTTAGTGAGCCAGCCTTCAAAGGAAGTGGAAAGGAAAGTAGACAATGGGAAAAGAAGTCTAACCAGAAACCTAAATACCACACATTGCTTCCTTGCCACTTCCCAGCCTTAAGGAGAAAGACTTCAAAATGACCCCAGATTAGTTCTGCATAAGTGGGACAAAGAATTCAAAGCAAGTATCGCCAAATCACTTGAGAGACAACTAGGAATGAATTTCGTTCCAACTGAGCAGAAATTCAAATTTGGCATCCAGTCAATTCAGGAATAAGGTCAGCTGTTCAAAATTGTATCCCAAGGAGAGCCTGAGTGTCACAGGTGATTATCTTCAAACTGCCCCAGCATCCTAGGGGACCCTACATTGGGTGTAGAGTGTTTTTCCTGACAGTATTTGCATAAGCATTGACAGACCTTGATCCCAGCTTGGTTTTTGTGTTCACAGAGTGTACTTCAGGGCATCGTACACCAGGTTTTACCAGGTCCTTTTAAAATCTCATTTCCCTACAGCAACAATTCCTTGTTTGTGTTCCTCTTACATACTCTTCTTGGAGCAGACAGGGTCCGAAAAGGATACTTGTTCTTAAGGAGGCAGTCAATTATGGATCTTTATACTTAGGATTCTAAAGCATGACATTTTAAACAGGCCCACTTTCATTCACAGATCCCTAGGGCATGATCTAATTACCAATAAAGTACAACACCCACAGCCTTGCAGAGCATGCCGGAGTAAAGGTTCTATATAGACTGGAAACATAAATAATAGATTATTAGTTCATGAGCTAGCATTTATGGAATACAAAGAGCGTGACACATGCCACAGGACAAAGTATGAAAGGGATGCATATTTTCAAAGGATTCCCATAGTGGCTGGGTGGGGCCAGTTTCCCATCTGGTTGTGGTGGAGCTAAAAAGGATCACCAGGGGCTGTTTTGCTCCAGTTCCAGGAACTGGAAGTAGGTCATGTCAACTCTTCCACATGAGGGGCAGCAACTAGTTCCCTAAGGGAGACTTAGCTGTGGGTACTCTGGAGGTAAAGTATGGAAAAGAAGGGCAGGTCTGAAATGTCTGTTACTGGGGAAGCTTGGAGGTTGGCTCTGTTGCATGCCAACACAATAGCACTGTCCAGTCCATCCTCCAACAAATCTCCAATGAGGAATTAGAGACAATTTCCACCTAGTGAGAAATTACACAGCCCTTCACCTAGACACCATTCATTATAATAACTCTATCTATCTGTCTCTCCTTTTTGTTTTCTTAGCCCTCTTTGGAAATGTGTGACTGGCTTAATATCCCAACTTTTAACATTTCTGGGTGCTAGCCATCCCTCATTAAAGAAATGCTAGTGTATTTCACCTGTCCTAAAGTAAGCCCAGGTTTAACTCATATAACCTGGGAAATTTTTGGTTGCAGAAACTGACTTGAAGTCTTCATGGCTCTAGTTTGACCCACTGAATTTTTAAGTACTGTTGATCATTTTGTTGAATATTGCTGTTAATTATTCATTCATTCAGCAAATATTTATTGAGTGCCTATCATGTTACCTAGAATTGCCCGAGGCACTGGAGATATAGCGGCAAAACAGACAAAAATCCCTGACCTTTTGAAAAAACAGGAAATTTAGATAAGAAAATAGTATGCTACATGGTGCTAAGCCCTAAGGAGAAAAATAAGGCAGGAAAGAGGGATAAAGAACTTGTGTGAGGGTTGGGGTTAAAATTTTAGAAAGGCTAGCTAGGAAAGGCCTCAAAAGAAGGCAGAATTTGAGTGAGAACTCCAAGAATATGAGGGAGCTAGTCATGAAAGACATGTGGTGGGCATGCTGGAGAAAGGAAAACCCAAATGCAGATGTCCTGAAGCTGGACTGGAATGTCCCAAGAATATGAAGGAGGCCAGAGCAGCTGAGAGTGAGGAAGGGTAGTAGGAAGTAGGTTCAGATAGGGAAGGGAATGGAAGAGGTAACAGATTGGAGGGGAGTATAGAGCGGATACGAACTCTTAGCCCATCATAAGGACTTCTGCATTTACTCTGAGGGAGATGAGAGCCAATGGGGTTTTGAGCCAAGGAGTGACACACTTTGTCTTCTGTTTTGACACTATCACTCTGGCCGCTGTGTTGAGAACATATTGAAGAGAGGTCACAAAAGAAGCAGAGAGTCTGGTTATTGATAGACTATTGTTTCGAAATTGTTGCAATGTAACACTTGGCAGCTCATTTACAAGGGCTGGGAGACATGTTAACGTTGTGAGTGTGTCAATGATCTGCACCAGGGGCTTGTTGGTTTGCAGATTCTCTATTCTTAAAGAATCCTGGAAAATACATGGAAGGCTGGAAATTTCCAACTGTCACTCCATGATTTTAGGAGCAGATGAGCATCACTTGGACCATTTGTTAGGACTTACAGAATTTGCCCAGGATTTTTACTTTTCATTTTCTATATATAATTCATCTGAGCCTTGGCAGCTTACCTTGCCGAAATATTTTCATTTTGAACTCTGACCTCCCATTTGGTCTCTACCTGACTGAGCAGCTGGCCAGTTTAAACAAGTAAATAGTAATGTTTATAACAGTGATCCATGCCTAATGTTTATAAAAGTAATTCAAACTCCTTTTCTTACAGAAATATCCAAAGTCCATCTTGAATATTTGTCTCCTTAGTTCTGATGCTATCTTTTTAAGGTAGCCAGAAAGGAAAGAAGAACTATCAATGGGTGGTTGCATTGCTAGACATGTATACTTACATTATCTAATCTTATTATCATCATATTATGAGGCTCTTAAGAAACAAAATCAGATTGATAGGACTAATCATATTCCCTACTTTGTGGCACATTAATGACATCATTCTTTGCATAGTCCCTTTTTAATTTTTTATCTATTTATTTTTTGTCATCTTCACCTCACATACCTAAAGCCATTTGTCATCTCCTCTTCCACAATAGACCCTCATGCTCATGCATTTAATATGTATCTTTCCACCATCTGTACTTTTATTCAACATGTGTAATAATGAACAATATGGAGTATTATTTTATGGTTTAGAGCAATTGCATTATGCTAAACATTCATTTTGCTTCTTAGTTTTTATACCCAATACTATGTTTGTAAAGTATTCTTACTGGTATATGTAGATCTAGTTTGTTCTTTTTGATTAACACACTATATTTGACTATATGCATATAACACATTATGTTCATCCTTTCCACGTGATGAACATTTAGATTGTTTCCAATTCTTTTCTCTAACAAACACTAATAGCAGTGCTGTGGTAAATCATCTTCCTCTTCTTTCTTTGTGAAGTTTTCTTGAGGTACTTAACGAGGCAGGGAATTTCCTAAGTCATAGGCTAAGTGCATACTTAATTTCACTAAACATCACCAAATTCCTCTCCAAAAACTTATACTCTCACCACCAGTGCATGAAGCTTTCTGTTCCCTATTTGATAGTATATAATTTAGTTTTTGACAACTGTTTACAATAAAGTAGAATCTTATATTAATTTGCATTTTCTGATTATTAATGAACTTGTTAGATATAAGAGTTGATTCATTCTATGAAGTGCCTCTATATCTGTTACCCACTTTTATTAGGTTGTTGTCATTTTCCTGATGATTTCTGGAAATTTTTTAGGTACTTTAAGTAGTATCCAATAATAATATGCAATAGTTTGTTAGAATACACTTTGTCAGTATTTTGTCTCAATCTGCTACCGAGTAGTCACTAGTTAGCTTCTTTTTGTTTTTTTTTTACATGGAAAGGCATCGGGAATCAAACCCAGGTCTCTGGTATGGCAGGCGAGAACTCTGCCACTGAGCCACCGTCGCCCACCCTGAGCCACCATTGCCTGCCCTAGCTTCTTTTTTTAAAAAAAATATTGTTTTGGGAAATCTTCACACACATACAGTCCATCCATAGTATATAATCAATGGCTCACAATATCATCACATAGCTGTGAATTCATCAAAACTATCATTTTTAGAATATCTGCATCATCACTTCAGAAAAAGAAAATAAAAAGAAAAAAGAAAAAACTCATACATTCCATAACCCTTACTCTCATATTTCAATCTACCCAATTTTTAAAGCTTTACCCCTTCCTATTATTTATTTATTTTTATCCTTATTTTTTTACTCATCTGTCCAGACCCTGGATAAAAGGAGCATGAAACCAAGGTTTTCACAATCACATGGTCATATTATAAAAGCTAAATAGTTATACATTGTCTTCAAGAATCAAGAATACAGCAGTTTCAGGAACTTCCCTTCAGTCACTCCAATACACCACAAGCTAAAAAAGGATATCTAAATAATGCATAAGAATAATCTCCAGGATAACCTCTCAACTCTGAGATCTCTCAGCCACCAAAACATTTTTTCTCATTTCTCTCTTCCCCCTTTTGGTCAAGAAGGCTTTCTTAATCCCACGATGCTGAGTTCAGGCTCATCCCGGGGGTTCTGTCCCACATTGCCAGGGAGATGTACACCCCTGAGAGTCATGTCCCATTTGGAGGAAGGCAGTGAGTTCACTTGCCAAATTGGCTTAGAGAGAGAGGCCATACCTGAGTAACACAAGAGGTTCTCTAGGGGTGATTCTTAGGCATAATTATAAGTAGGCTTAAATTCTTCTTTGCAGGAATAAATTTCACAGGGGCAAGCCCCAGGATCGAGGGCTTAGTTTATTGAATTGGCTGTCCCCACTGCTTACGAGAATATAAGGAGTTCCCCATATGGGAAAGTTTAATATTTCCTCATTTCTCCCCAGTCCACAAAGGGAACTTTGCAAATTTTTCTTATTCTGTGCTCAAATTACGCTGGGATTTATCAGGGCATCACACTAACCTATTCAAACCAACAAGATCTCATGCCCTATTCAATATTCCATGTAATTATGGTGTTCAAGTAAATTGACCATACAAATTAAAACAGGTAATGTGCTACCCAAAATATAAATTTTGCACCAAATAAACATCTCTCCCTGGTCTCACACAGAAGCTGAAGTTTTAAAATATGGACTGTATCATCCTTTACCCTGTATTCTGTTTACATTAGTCCAACCCAGATCAGCTTCATACCGATTATATCTGTAGTTGAAGTCTGATCACTTTTTCAACTTTTAAAAAAGTTGTTTTAAGAGGCAATGCTGACTTTCATAGCTTCTGTATTCTAACTCAGAGTCTTAAGAGTCACATAAATACTTGAAGTTTCAGGGAATAACCAGGTTATACACAAATAGTTCAGTATCTCAGAATTTAGAAATAACAGTTACAACTCCTGATTATATGTGACTGTTATAAGAGCTTACAAGCTAGGATCCTTTACAATAGGCCCCAACCTGATAACCCATGCTTTTGACTTTGATCCTCCGAGTTTGTATATTATAGTTAGTTCATTTGAATGAAGCATGATAATATTTGTCTTTTGGTTTCTGCCATTTCATTCAACATGCTGTTCTTAAGGTACATTCACCTAGTTGTATTCCTTACAATTTTATTGCTTCCTGCAGCCACTTAGTAGCCCATTGTATGTATGCATCATAGTTCCCCCTTCCATCCCTCAATCATTTTACCTTTAGGCCACCTCCATCTATTGCGAATCTCTAACACTGCTACCGTAAACACCACTGTGCAAATATCCATTCATGTCCCCATACTCAGTTACCCTAGGTATATACTGAACAGCAGGATCATATGGTAACCCCACCCTTAGCTTTCTGCTGAACCTCTACACTGCCCTCCAAGGGACTGTACCTCTCAACTTCCCTACTAAATGTGAATAAGTACATCTCTTTCTCCACATTTTCTCTAGCACTTGTTTCTCTCTGTTCATTGTTAAACAGTTTTATTTGCACTTCGTACAATCCAACCTAAGTAAACAGCCATGGGTTCACCCCCATAATCTATATGAAGACATTTTTTTTTCTCCTGCAAAGAATCTATACCCCTCCCCCAAACCCCCCATTTGTTGACATTTAGTTTTGGCATAATGCATTTGTTACATGCAGTGGAAGCATATTACAGTGTTACCATTGACCAGTTAACTTTTTATATGCCATCCATTGTTAAAAGAAAGAAAGAAAGAAAGAAACTCTCCTTTTGATAGTGTAAAACCCAATAAATTTCTCCTTTATGGCTTTGGTGTTCCATTTAAAAAATTACTATTACTTCTTTCTCCAGAATGTAAGCATGAGACGCTCCATGCACACAGTCTCCAGGAAAAAATGTAACTGCTGAAAATTCTGTTCAAACAGCATGTTTACAGTTTCTGGAAGTTGTCTTATAGGCATATAGAAAATGAAGAAACATTTATTCAAGAATATCTACTAAATCTCAGTAAGAACAACAAGAGTCTGTGATACTTGAGCATGCACCACCCTTCTCTCCCATCATTCCCATCTGAGCACAATGACTTAAACTCCAATCTGAGTATGTGTAGCCAAGACACCCTTACCCCTCAGTTCCCAACCAAGGGATATGGCATCTCACCAGGAGCAGCAGACTACCAGCATTTCTTGACCCACTTCCCCACTCACCAGCAAAAAGTTGGAGAGGCTAAATATTTGGTGGGTGCAGCCAAGAGTGAGGGGGCTCCTGTCATCTAGCCTGTCTCTACTCATAGGGCAAAAACTCAACTCCAGTGTGGCAAGCTGAGAATATTTGAGCTGACCACTCTTGCTCCAGCTCCACTGCAAGGCAAAAGTTCCACACTGGGCTCTCCCAACAAGACCAAAATCTCAATATTGCCTCCACCCTTTTAAAACAAGAGTGCCACTCTAAGAAAAGCATGCCACTGTTTCCAGTCCCAACTCTACAGTAGAGATTCAGGGATTTTACCCTGAGATTTTAGAAATGGAAGAAAGCTGGAGTAGGGTAAAAATTAAACAACACATTCCTAAATAGCCAATAGGTCTAAGAAGAAACCACAAGGAAAATTAGAAAATAATTTTTGATCAATGGAAATGAAGACAGAATATACTGAGACTTTTGGGATGCAGCTAAAGCAGTGCTCAAAGGGAAATTTATAGCTGTAAAGAAGAAAGATCTCAAATCAATAATCTAACATTAAGACACTGGAAAAGAGGAGTAAGTTAAACCAAAAGCAAGCAGAAGTAAGAAGATAATAAGAGTTAGAAGAGAAATTAATGAGAAAGAAAATAGGAAAACAATAGAGGAAAATTGGTGAAAACAAAAATTAGTTCTCTCTCAAAAGTTAGTTCTTTGCACTGCTGACTTGTGTGTGAATGTGGCTGAAAGGGGAAGTTTAGAGCATTTATGTTACCAGAAGAAAAGCTAGAGGTTAAAAAATGGACAAATTTAACAGCAAATCTTGTGATGGATTATGACTGTGATTAGCAGTATAAATATAAAAAAGTTTTTTCATGCACTAGAACAAACATATGACACTATTACAAGGAGTTAATGGTGGTATGGTATATGGAGAAAAATGTATCTATTGCACACTATGGACTATAGTTAATAGTAATATTTTAATATTCTTTCATGAACAGTAATAAATGTATCACACTGCTACTAGGGGTCAATATTAGGGAAGGATAAGAGGCATGGAATGTTTTTGGTTTTTTTTTCTTTCTATTTCTTGGGGAGGAGAGTAATGAAAATGTTTTTAAATTGATTATGGTGATGAATACACAACAACTATGTGATGATACTTTGAACCATTGATTATATACTTTGGATGGACTGTAAGGTGTGTGAAGATATCTCAATAAAATAGCATTAGAAATTACTGAAAAGATTAAAAAATGACAAAATTTTAACTAGATTGACATGGGGAAAAACGAAGATTTAAATTACTAAAATCATGAATGAAAATGAGGCATTACTGTCAGCCTTACTGAAATAAAAAGGATTATGAAGCAATAATATGAAAAACTATATCCCAACAAATTGATAACTTTGATGAATTTGACAAATTTCTAGAAGAACACAAACTGACTCACAAAGAAATAGAAAATTTGCATAATCTATAATAAATAAAGAGATTGAGTTGGCAATCAAAAAACTATCCACAAAGAAAAACTTAGGACCAGATAATTTCACTGTACAATAATGTATATTTTATACTCAAAACATTAAAAAATAATTAATACCAAGTTTTCGAAAATTTTTCCAAAAAATAGAAGAGAAGTAAACACTTCCAAACTCATTTTATTAGACCAATATTACCCTGATACCAAAACCAAAGACATCGCAAGGAAGGACCAATATCTCTTAAGAATATGGATGCAAAAGTCCTCAACAAAGCACTAACAAACAGAACCAGCAAAAAAAAAAAAAAAGCATAAACAACCTAAATGTCTGTCAACTGATGACTGGATAAATAAAATATGGTATATGTATATGATGGAATATTATTCCACAATAAAAAGAATGCAGTACTGATACATGCCACAAAATAGCTGATCCTTCAAAATATTATGCTGTCAAAGAAGCCAGTCCCAAAAAGACCATATAGTGTGCTTCCTTTTATATGAAATGTCCACCATAGGCAACTCCATAGAAACAGAAAATAGATTATTCATTGCTTAGTTCTGGGCAAAAGGAGGAGTGGTAAATTTAAGGTGAGGGAAAAAGGAAGTAACTGCTAATGGGTACAGGTTTTTTGGGGGTGGGGTGGGGAAGGGTAACAGATATATTCTAAAATCAGCAGTGATGATGGTTGCACAAATCTGTGATTATAATAAAAACCGCTGAATTTTACACATTAGATAGGTGAATTGGATAGTTATATGAATTATATATCAATAAAGTTGCTATTTAAAAAATACATTTCCTACACCAAAATCATAAAGATTTCTCTTACATTATCTAAACTTTAGAGTTTAGGTTTTTAATTCATTTAGAGTTAATTTTTTGCACACATGTGAGTAGAGATTTAATTTTATTTTTCTTTATATACAGAATCAATGTTTCTAACAGCTATCATTTTCCCAGACATGAGAGGCCCTAGCTCCAGCTTTCTGAGTAAGTGGGACCAATATTAGCTTTCTACATAATACTAGGATGGATCTTTCCTATCCATCAATATCTCAATTGGGAAAATCAATTACACCCTAAGATCCCCATACCTAATGACTTTATTTGTGCATGTTTCATGCACAAGGAAGTAGGAGTACCTTGGACCAATATTGGCAAGATTCAATGCCTACATGCAGATCTTGCTCATTGCACACATTTTTACACACTGGCTAATGTAGAAATGCTACTCACTTGCTGATTTATACATATCCTTCCTCACTTTGGAAGCCCTTCCTATTCTTCAGCAATTCCTAAGTGCCTCCACAATTTATCATAAATGTCACTTCCTCCAGGAAGCCTTCCTTAACTCTCCATGATAGAGCTGGGTTTCCCTACTATGTTCCTAAAGCAGCACTATCCAAAAGAAATACAATGCAAGCCACAAATATAGTTTTGGATGAGATACAATTCAAGTATTCAACAATCACATGTTGTTAGTGACTACTATATTGGATGGCATGGTTATGACAGCCTGTCACAGCATATCACACCCCATCACAGCACTTATCACTCAGGATTGTTATTCTGGTTTGCCAGCCTGCCCACCCCTTCCTTAGACAGTAAGCCTCTTGAAGGCAGAGACTCTACCTTCATTACTATTATATACTTAGCATCTAGTAAAGAGCATAGTGCATAAATAACTGTGGAGGGTATTTGGTTATAAGGTGAATATACCAATCTTATTCTATGTGAGATGTTCATCTTTGTGGTCTTCTAAGAACCAGGACTTGAGAGCCCTTCCCTGGAAGAAAGATCTTTAGTACCTTCTTGAGCTAACATTAATACTTTTACATTTAGTTTTCAGTTTTTCATTATGTTGTCTGACAGAAAATTCCTGCGAGATGGGTTGAATTTGTATTACTATCTCTCTTTTAAGGTGAGGAATCTGAGAATCAGAGTTATTAAATTAACTAACCAATACCGTGGTATGTGGGAAAAAGTTGAACAATGAGTTTTCTGGGGTGGGGAGGAAGATGAGGAAATCCTGACAGATAGCATTTATCAATGTCCATGGTATAAATCCTCCCACTATGGCAAATTTCAAGCTGCCAACATGGTGTCACTAAACATGGAGTGGGGAAGAGAGGAATCCAGTCAGCCCTTGTGAACCAGTATGAGTCACATCCAGCACATCATTACATGATAAAGAGAATTTGTGGCAAAGTGATAGCAAATGATGTTTTTGAGCATCTGTTAAGTATTAGGTAATCTGCAGGATGCTTCACCAACGTTATCTTATTTAATCCTGATAATAAACTTCCGAGGTAGGTATTCATTATCTCCATTTTACAGCTGTGGAAAATAAGACTTAGGTTAAGTAACTTACTGTTTTTGTTTGTTAAACTGCAGGATGCAATATACCAGAAATGAAATAGCTTTTAAAAGGGAATTTATTAAACTGCAAGTTTACAGTTCTAAGACCATGATAATGTCCAAATTAAGGTACCAACAAGAAGTTATCTTCCCAAATTAAGGTACCAACAAGAGGTTATCTTCACTCAAGAAAGGCTGTAACACTTTTGTCAGCTAGGAAGGCACATGGCTGGCATCTGCTGGGATCGTTGGCTTCTGGACACCTCTGTTGGTTGGGAAGGCACATGATGACATATGCTAGCTTTCTCTCTTGGCTTCTGGTTTCATAAGGATTCCCTGGGGTGTTTTCCCTTCTGCATCTCCAAAGGTCTCTGGCTGTGTGGGCTCTAATGATCTTTCCAAAATGGTTCCCTCTTAAAGGACTCCAGTAAGCAACCCCACCTTGAATGGGTGGAGACACATCTCCATGGAAACCACCTAATCAACAGGTCCCACCATAATTGGGTGGATCACATCTCCATGGAAACAACTTAATCAAAAGATCTCACCCAGTAATATTGAAACAGGATTAAAAAATATGGATTTTCTGGGGTATACAACAGTTTCAAATCAGTACATTTACCCAATATTATCTGCTAATAAATGAGGAAATATCTCAGCTAAACCCAACGGCAAACCCTCTGCCCTCCTTTTTAACTCTCTACCTAGATGTTTGGGTTTATATTCCTGGCTTTGATAAAAGTCCTACTTTTACCTGGTCTTTGGTTCCATTATATTTTCCTCAAGACTCTTCCCAATGCCAGGGTCATGCCAATTATCTCATCCAGGCATCCTCTAGCTTCACTTCCTACTTCAGGAAATTTTATGTGTTCTTCCAGTTCCAACAGAACTGAAGTGAGGAGGCCAGGGTGAGGAGTTCTGAAGGAGAAGAAATAAAAGTGCATGTGTGATGATATGGTCTATACTTCAAGACTTCAACTTCTGTGAGAGACCAAAGGAAGAGATGTTTACTTGGTGCAAAATTTATATTTTTGGTAGCATATTACCTAATTTGTATGGTCAGTTTAGTTGCACTCTAAAGTACATGGTCTTGAATAGGGTGTGTGGTCTTGTTGGTTTGTTCAGGTTAGGGTGATGCCCCATTATGTCCCAGAGTAATCTGGGTGATGAATAAGTAAGTATTTGCAAAGTCCCCTTGGGGGACTGGGGAGAAAGGAGGAAATATTAAACTTCCCCATCTGGGGAATTCCTGATATTATTGCAAGCAGTGGGGACAACCAGTTCAATAGGCTGAGCCCTCGATCTTGGGGCTTGCCCATATGAAACTTATTTCTGCAAAGGAGGTGCTTATAATTATGCCTAAGAGTCATCCCCAGAGAAACTCTTTTGTTGCTCAGATGTGGCCTCTCTCTCCCTAAGCCAACCTGGCAGGTGAACTTAGAGCTCTCCTCCCTATGTGGGACATGACTTCCAGGGGTGTAAATCTCCACACTATCATAGGACAGGACTCCCGGGATGAGCCTGGACCCAGCATCATAGGATTGAGAAAGCCTTCTTGACGAAAAAGGGCAAGAGAGAAATAAGACAAAATAAAATTTTAGTGGCTGAGAGATTTCAAACAGAGTCAGGAGGTTATACTAGAAGGTTATTCTTATGCATTATATCGATATCCCTTTTTAGTGTGTGGTGTATTGGAGTGGCTGGAGGGAAGTTCCTGAAACCGTTGAGTTGCATTCCAGTAGCTTTTATTCTTGAAGACGATTGTATAGTTATATAGCTTTTACTGGGTGACCCCTGATTGCGAAAACTTTGTGGCTGACATTTCCTTTATGCAGGGTATGGACAGATGAGTAAAAAAATAAGGACAAAAATAAATAAATAATTGGGGGAGGGTAAAGGGGTAAAATAAATTTGGATAGATTGTAATACTAGTGGTCAATGAAAGGGAGAGGTAAAGGGTATGGGATGTATGGGTTTTTTCTTTTTATTTCTTTTCCTGGAATGATGCAAATATGCTAAAAATGTTTGTGGTAATGAATACACAACCATGTGATGATATTGTGAGCCACTGGTTGTATACTTTGGATGACAGCCATTAACTGTATACTTTGGATGGATTCTATTCAATTAAAATACATATTTTTAAAGTATATGTGTGAATTAATAATCTTTTGCATCCATCATTAATCATTTCTAAGCCTGTATAGCTGCTTATAATTCTGAGGCATATGAATGATACAGAAGAATTTGTAAAAATAGCATTGTCTTAAAGAATTTAAAGTAAGAGCATGATTCTTTTTAGTAGTTAAATGATTCACAACTCTCCTAACGTTGGTTTATGCTAAAGAGGCAGACTGATTTCCCTAAATAATTAAGAATAAATGAGTTCTAAAAGAATTTATAGCTGGAATCTTAATAACAACTGTAAGAAACTGTTTGAAATGTCCCCACCCTGTGCTCAGATCTAATCTATGTTACCTTATTAACTCACAGCAGCCTTATTGATTCCTTTTCAGATTTAGTTAATTTCACCCCAAAATGCATGTCATGTATTCTCAATAGGCTATATGTCCAGCAGTCAATAAATGGACACACATAAAATCACACACACACTTTGTGTGTGGTGGCTCGAGCTCTAAGGCATCCCCCTGTAGGCATGGGTCCACCATCAGTGTCAGGTGAACATTAAACATTAAATAAGACAACACCAGTGGAGTGCCTGGGATGGGAGTGGGGAGACCTATCAGGATGACATTTATATTTATTTATAATATTTAGATTTATATTTAATTTCTAATTCATTTCCAGTGACCTCAGCTAACAGCAAGGGTAACTATACAGAAAAGATTTTCTAGACAAAACAAAACAAAACAAAACTGACAGCTGTGGGAGGCAAGAGACTACTTCTTTTAAGCAAAATCTCATTTTAAAACTCTGTTTTTTAGTCTCTTTAATAGACAATAGTTTCTTTTAGCATGTAAGTGAATAATCAGCTACTTCATTCCAGCTGGACATAAAACAGGAATTATCAAGCTTTGTCTTCTTTCTCCTTACAGTGTCAGAAACAATAATACTTACCAGTTACTGAGTGGTACAATGCAGCATGCGGTTTACGTACCTGCCCTATTTCTTCTACAAGAATTCTACAAGGTTCTTCCCTGTTCTAACCTTGGAAATAGGGCACAGACATTTAAGTAACTTTCAAAAAAGGCGCTCAGCTGATAAGTGGCAAGGATTGCATTTGAATCTGAGTCTACCTAACTTCCTAGGGTTTAGGTAGAGACACCTAGGTAGGGTGTCTCTACCACATCAACCTGAAACACAGTGCCCAGTCCAAGGCTCTGCTTACTCAGCAGCCTCTCATGGACTCCTTTTCTCTTCTTTGTTTCCATTGTCCATGGTTTCCTTGCTCGGTTGGTCTATTTGATGCCAATCTTAGTCTGAAAGCCGGGTGAGAAGCACTGGCATGTAGGCAGACTGATAATTAAGAGGGACGTTCCATCTCTCCAGTGTTCTGTCTGGTTAGACAAACAGCAACTCATGAAGCTTGCTGACGTCAAAGTTACAGTTTTTGTGGGAGGGTGTGGTGATCGCACGCCCATTTCACAGATTAGCTGGGCAGACAGAGGACTAGGGAAAACCAAACCTACTCAAAACAAACAGGTGGGAAGGAAAGCCTAACATTCTGTTCCAGTGCCTCATCATTAGTATCTGTTCACATAGATTACCTTTGTGATAATAATAGTCTAAGACTTAGTGTATCTAGTGGTACATTTCAGTAATTTTCAAAAGAGGCAAATTAACTGGGCCAGATAAGTGCTTTTCTCCAGTCCAGACTGTCCAAGCCTCACTAACAAGATTTAGTGCTCCCTTTCAGGGCAGATAATGTGTTATTGAGCTATAGAGAGGACTTTGGATACATGTTTCTTTTTTGAAAGAAACCTGAGATATAGCAACAGCCTCTGACTTTGGAGAATTTATGAAGGTGATGATGAAAGAATCCTTCCCAGTGAAAGAAACATCTATTAAATACCTAGGGATCCATAGAGACATACAGTACAGTTTCAAAGATGTACAGCGATGCAGCCTGTGACACAATGATGTGAAGTAGGAGCATGGGCTGTTCTCTGACATCCAAGTCAACGGCAACCTGAACTTTTGTGTTGAGGAGACCAAACATGTATGTTTCCACCTACTGTGGTGACTCAACTATTTTGAATTCAGCTTCCTTGGGGATATTAGGTAATAGGTTTCATTTATTCATTGATTTTACAAATGTCTACAGAGCCCTGCTGTGCAATATACTCTACTCCGCTGTGAGGATTTGATAGAGAGCAGGACAGACAGTCCCTGCCCTTATGGAGTGTATAGTCCAGGTGAGAAGACAGATATTATTCAAATAATTACAGGAATATTGAGTTTGCTAAAGATAGCTACCCAGGATCCACTTGGAGGTAGGAGAGTGATTTTAGATTTTAGAGATAAAACACAGAGACTCTGGAAAGTTGAGTCACAAATCTAGAAAATCTACAAGGCCTGGACTTGACCATACATCTTCAGACTCCTGCATCCAATGCTGTACTCAAATGTGGGGGAAGAAAAATTCAATTTATATCATCTTAAATGACAGTCTTCGCCAGGAATGCAAACTACAAGGTAAATGCAAGGACTGCATTATTAATTTGTTGTGTTAGGTCAGGATCTGTGGGTCTACTCAGAGTAGCAGAACACAGCTGAGATCAGTAGGTGGAGAGAACAGAACATGCCACTTAGCCTGACTGCAGATCAAAACCATGTTTGTCTCTCTTGCTTCCTAATTGGCAAAGTAATTAAGTGGCTCCCATCTGTCACCCTCCAGGCATTCAGAAAAGGACTGTAAACAGTGTGGAAATGAGGAGCGGAAACTCCACCCAGACCTGCTGCTTATGCTTCCCATTCTGTCTCCATAACTGAAGCACCAAGTGAGCCACTTGGCCTTAGACCCTACTTGACTGAGTATCTTATAAAGGCCTACCAATAAAGTTGTCAAGGAAAGCAGCCCAGGGCATAAATGACCTCAGGCCTAGAATTCCCTCTCTCCCTAATCCAATACTGGTTTATTTTTCAGGATACTGATCAAATATTTTCTTGTACACTTTTCTGATCATGCCCACATTGATCTCTCTGAATTAATCTTTATAATGAGTTCAGATGAGTCCTCTATCCTGAGTATTTTTTTAGGGATTGAGCAGAGAAGCAAAAATAGTCATAATTTGACAGTATTCACTTAATAAGCAGGCCATTCGGATTAGTATATAAAATTAGTTCTCATCCAATCATCTCACCTCACTTAAGCTCTGTTGGAGTGGCCCAACTCCCCATCCCTCTTCCCCTTCAAAGTAGTGCTGGAGATGTGCTCACATCACAAGTAAAGTCATTGATAAATGAGAAACTGGCAGGGCTAAACCGTTTACAGTCTCCCACCCCTCAGTGGATTTCAAAAGAAATTGATTTGAACACCATAGGAGAGGATGCCCTGGGGAAAACTAATGGCAACTTGATTATTTTTGAAAAAGCAACCCGGTAAGTAATTGTATTAATTTCTCATAGCTGTTGTAAAAAGTTACCACAAGTTGAGTGGCATAAAACAAAAATTAGTCTCTCACAATTCTGGGGGCCACAGGTTCAAACTCAAGGCATCAATAGGGTCATGTTCCCTCTAGAGGCTCTAGGGGGAACCTTCTTCCAGCTTCTGGTGGCTGCCAGCATTCCTTGACTCGTGGTTGCATCACTCCAGTCTGCCTTCATGGTCACATTGCCTCCTCCTCTCCTCTCTCTGAGTCTTTTCCTCTGCAAGTCTCCCTTATAAGGATACATGTGGTTGCATGGAGGAGCCACCTGTACTGTCCAAGATAAGCGTTTCCTCTCAAGATACTTAATTTAAGCATATCTTTAGCCACATAAGATAATATTTACTCTTTTGTCATATAAGGTAATATTTACAGGTTCTGGTGATTATGACGTGCTCCTATCTTTTGGGGCACCACAATGCAACCCACTTGTGTGATCATTCATGAGAATGTCTTAATTTCCCCCACGTTTTTGAAAGAGAATCTTGCCAGATATAAAATTCTTGACTGGTAGCTGTTTTCCTTCAGCACTTCAGGTATTTTCAACCCACTGTCTTCTTACTTCCATGGGTTCTGCTGAGAAATTGGCACTCAATCTAATTGGGACTCTTATACATAATACGTTGCTTTTCTCGTGCAGACTCTCTCCTTGTCCTTTGCATTTGATAATCAATATGTGATGGGATAGTCATCTTCAAGTTTATTCTGCTTGGTGTTCTCTGATCTTCTTGGATGTTCATATTCACAACTTTAGCGAAGTTTGGGAAATATTCTTTGAGTATTCCTTCTGCCTTTTCTTTCTTCTCCTTCTGGGACTCCCATAATGCATACATTAGTGTGCTTTATGGGGTCCCATAGCTGTCTTAGGCTATTTTCACTTTTAATATTTCATTTTTCTTTTCCTCCTCCGTATGACTCATTTCAAGTGTCTTGTATTCAAGTTCATGGATGATTTCTTTTGCCATGTCCAATCTGCTCTTAAAACCTTTTGGGTCATTTTTCATTTCAGTTATTGTGGCATTCAACTCCAGTAGTTCTGTTTGGTTTCTTTTGAAAATTTCTATCTCTTTACTTAGACGGTCATATTATTCATTCATTGTTTTCCTGATATCCTATAGTTTTTTCTCTTTACTTTCCTTCATCTCTTTGAGCATTTTTCAGATCATCTTTTTAAAGACTTTGTTCTGTATGTCCACACTTTCATCTTTGTTGGTGTTTTCTGTATTTTTATCACCTTCCTTTGAATGAGCCATCAGTTCCCATTTCTTTGGCTTATATTCTTTTTTTGCATGCTGTATTTTTAATATTTTAAAATGTTTAATATTTTAAAATGTTAACTCTGGGGTTTACTCCCTGGGATGTCTGTTTCCTGATCTTATAACTAGCTGGTAACAAAGATTTTCTTGATTCAGCCCTCCCATCATGAAGGTCTGCCCAAGGCATATGCAACATGCAGGGTTTTTCTAAGCCTATGTCTTATCCTGGGCTTTGCTTGTTAGTTGTTTTGGCTTTCCACTATGCATTCCACTATTTCCAGGAGTTTGGTGGTTCCCTGTGTTTTCCAGAAGACTGACCTCCCTCTTCCGAGTATGTGACACTGGTAGGCCTTTGTTTCAGACTGCCCACCTCTATAGCTTTTACACTTCTTTCATTGTTCCATGCTGCTTTTGCTTGAAGGACAAATTCTGGGAGGAGGGTCACCTAAGAGGGGACTTCCCCAAGTCACTCTTTTACAGCCGAAACAGGGTCTGGGATCCATGAAGGGAGCATAGTCAACTCCAAAGTGCCCTGGGGAGGGGATCAGGAAGGGCTCTAAAAGCTTCTCCAGTGGCGCCCCAAAGCTGAGCTTTCCCGGCCTCCCAGCAAATATAGTCTTTCAGCTACCTGAGCAGCCCTAAAGAAGTGATGCATCTTTAAACCTCCACCACCTCTGCCCCTATTGAGGGAGGGTTGAAATAATGGCTCTGCCACCTTTGTCCAAGAAGAATTGAAACAACAGCTGCCCTAAGAGCCGGGAACCAGTGATCTGAATTCACTAATTAGAAGTTGTGATAAGCGATTGGCCATGCCCATGCTTGTTCTTGGGGAAAAGGATTTTATGTCTGTTTCTAACACCAGCAGCTAGCCAGGGACTGGACCCTGTGGCAGCCTGCTGTGAAAGTCTGTGATGGGCACTAGTAGCTGTTTGAAGAGAGCAATTTACAGTTCTTTACCATAATTTATCTGCCTCTTCCTCCCAGTCTTCCCTGGCTGTTGTATAGTGTTCTGCTGGCCTCAGAAGTTTCAAAATATTTCATAGTTATTTTGGTGGGAGGACTGAGTCCTGGAGCTCCCTATTCCTCCATCTTCCTTGGAAGTATGGCCAATGCTTTATTGTTTAGGGCAAAATTGTGTGAAAAATGACTTCTAAAAAGCCACATTTGATTCATCTTCATTTTTTTTTGTTCTAAGAATTAGTTGTCCATGGTTGATATTGTTTGATAAATTTTACTAAATATAAGATAAAATATGTCAGTGATTCTAGGAATGCGGTGAAAGAGCCCTGTATTATTGAGGTGATAATCAAAATGGGAAAGAAAAGTCCATACATGGAGAAGCATTATCCGTATTAATTTCCAGATTTCTCCCCGACTTCCTCCCTGTTAGTAGTTTGCCTTCTTTCATTCAGGGATTCATTCAATGAACGAACATTTCTTGAGCCTCAATTACGTACCAGGCACTGCTTGAGGTCCTGAAGATACAGAGTTGAGCAAGACAAATAAGATATTATGGATTTATAATCTAGTAAGCATTAATTATACTATGATAATCAGTAATAACTGTTTTTCCCAATACTACCTAAATGAAAAACAATTCAAGGAGTCCATGTAGACTTTTCTTGCTATAAATTCCCTTACAATGATCTATTAATCTTGCCCATGTTTAGTGCTCCATGGTTCCAAAGTTTACACAATGAATTGGCAGAACCACGTGTGGAGACTTGCAGAACTAAGCATACCTCCTGTCTTTAATATACTCCTTTTCCTGGAGGCTCTTTTGTTACTGTGGCCAAGATTCTAACTAGTCCTCTAAGGCCTGAGCAACAAATTTTTTAATGGAAATAATAAAATTTGATCAAAGATATTTATTAATTATCAAAAGGAACACAGGAAGTAAAACAAAAAATGGAAAGGCTCTTCTTGTCCCTGAAGAAGTTCATTTAAATGACAAAAGAAAATTTTGCATAAGAAACACATGAACAAATATCAATCTGGATCTCTGAATCTGGTGAAAAACACTATTAAAAAGGACTGAATTTCATTCAGTCACTGGGAGCTGATTATATGCCAGTTTCTGTTCTAGGTACCGAGGACACAGCAATGAACAAAGTCTTTGTCCTTGTGGTTCCAATGCTTTAAAGGGAGACAGAGGCAGCAAATAAATGATCAAAAAAAACATAATATAATGCCAGGTGCTATGATGAAGAATGAAGTAGGTAAATAAATATGATGGGTAGGGGGTGCTATTTTATATAAGGAAATCAGGAAAGGTCTTAGACATTCGATCAGAGATCTGAATGAGGTGATTTGTAAGATTATGTTCCAACTGGAACAGAGTTCCAAGGGGAAACATGGGCAATATGCATGATTGGTAGTTTCAGGGATCAGAACGAAGGCAATGTGGACGGAGCAGAGTGAGTGGGGAGGACACTGTGGGAGGCCAGATGCTGTAGAATCTTTTAGATCTGGGTGGGAATTCCATTTGAAGGCCTCTCTACACCAGGAACTGCATATTTCAGGCCTTTGTTCCTTGCATTCCACTGCCAATTCTTTCAAAAGAGATGGCATTTAATCAGAGAGCAGGAGAACAAAGGTTAGAAAAACACTGGGTCATGGCCTTCCATTAATGAAGTTAATTATAGGAGAACCACCAGAGAATGGTTTTGAAGTATGGACTATTATCCTCCCCCACTGTCTTATGTCCAAACATCTTCAGCAGTGGGCTGTGAAAAAAAAAAAAGAAAAATACCAACCTTGGTGAGATGTATTTCTGTTCATGGGGTCCTACTTTTCAGAATCAAATTACTATTAGGCATACCCTTATAATCTGTTTATTCGGGGGTTTAGATTTAGTTTTTAGACAACAATCTCTTGCTATTTGAAAGATAAGAAAATTAGTTTCAGAGAGGCTGGATGCCACGTCCAATGCCACCCAGCAGGAAACTGTGGAAAAGAGATCTCACTGAGCCTCCCACACTGCAAGACCAGCGGTGCCATGGAGCTGCCACCTGCTATTGTCTTAGCGATAGCCCCCAGCTGCAGCTGTTGGCCTACAGCAGGTAAGCCCTCCGCCAACCCTCTGTTGGTCTCTCCTCTATCCATCTGTCTCCTGCTGGAGCCAGGTTGGAGCAGGCACCCCTCAGAGCTCCAGAGTCCAGTCTGGAGGGGCTGGGAAGAAGGGAACCCAGGGGACCTCAACGTGGGTGAGTGGTGGGCTTGGGGCACGGGGACACTTGGGCCACCCCTCTGCTTGCACCCCAAACCCCAGACTGGGTGTGATCATAGGTGGGGAAGTTTTCCCCACCCCAGCCCACCCAATAGCAGCCCCCCATCTTGGCTAGGGCTGAGCACTGTCAGGTCCCAATGGAGTGGAGGCAGACATGCCCAAGTCTCTCTGCCCCACGCAACCTCCCACCTCCCAGGGCAGCACTCCCATCCTTCAGCCCAGCCCTTATCTCACTTACTGGCATCGCTTAGTCTCCTTCCCCCACTCCCCCTCTCTCCATAGCCATCCCCTACCCAGTCAATACATATTTATCACCACTCTTAAGCACCAGGCACTGCACTTGGCAAAAGCGGAGCCCTGGGCATTGTCTGGCCACCTCGGGCCCCAGATGCCCTCCCACCAGTTCAGGGTGGTGGGGACCAACCATCAAGAAGCCCCACCGGCCCTTTGCCTCCCCTTCCCCAAAAGGCAGGTGTGCCCCTCATCTCCCTGCTGGGTGCAGTTGCAGCCCAATTATGCAGAAAGAGTGGGATCTCGGGACCCAGGGGGGCTTTTAGTTAGTGGCCACATTCCTGGACCCCAGCATGGGGAAGTAAGAATCCCTCCATGGGCTGCTGGGCACTGTCCACCAACTCCAGGGAGGGCAGGCAGAGGTCACCAGATTCGAGGGTTTTGGAACTTTGTGGCTGAAAGACGGCCCTGCCCCTGGGTGGCGTGGGGTTGGGGGAACTTGCGCTGCTTCACAACTGAGCTTCTAGAAGCATTTCTCTCTGTCACCCTGAGCCTGGCACCTTTCCAGCCTCTCTCCTTGGGGTGCCTCTCCTTATTGTCCTTAATGGGTTTTGGAAATGGAGCCGGATGTGCACCTCAGGCTCTCAGCTCTCCCCGCCATCTTGCAGAGCTGTGCCCTGCACTGCAGGGACCAGGCGTGTTGTGCTCCTGCTGTCCCACCTGCTTGGGCCTGGGCACTTGCTGTCCAGACTTCTGTGACTTCTGCCTGGAGATTTCTCCCTACTCAGGCTCTGTGGTGGGAGACAAGGACTTCATGGTGCGGCACTTGTGCTGGGCTGAGCCCACTGATGGTGTGGTATGCAGGCTTAAGGAGAGCATCCAGACGTGGGGCCATGTG